>JBAMJR010000268.1:407500-440000 GCA_038501785.1 Myoxocephalus aenaeus
TGGATGTGACCATGGAGTTCTCCTCCCCTCCGGTTCTGGACACGTCGCTGCTCCGCCTCCGCCCGTCCAGTCCTCCCGGCGCCGCCGCCCGGTTTCCGGCCACCTCCGCTCGCCAGGTGAGCGGGTCTGGGTCACCGGAGACCCGGTGGGCGGGTCTGGACCCCGCGGAGAGCATAGGTTCGATACCCGCTGGACGGCAGAGCACCTGACAGGCAGGTGAGGCTGCGAGGACCAGGCCGATGCACGGGGAGCACGTGCGGATTTAAAATGCAAGTTTTGCTTCATTAACAGATCATTTAGTTTATTATTTGGTTATTAATAAATATTACTAATAAGTCAAATATAAACTTAAACTAGTTGGATTCACATTCAGATGCATTATGGGACAAACATATGGATGAGTGATCAGAAGCAATGCATTGGAACAGTGGGGGATTTTTTGGAGGGGATTGGAAATTCTGGCAAGAATATTCATGCAAGAAAATGTGATGATGCAATCGATATACCACATTGATACTTAGTGAGAGAGAGAGGGAGGCAGTGTGTCACCAACAGCAGAGATGACGAAATTCCAGTCGAATATTAATGCTGTAAAACCAACATATAGGGATGTTAAAGATCTCTCGGTATCAAGTAGCTGACTCATGACCGGCGACCCAAAGGTGCATTTTGGTTGCATCTGTTCGGCAACCTCATCCTGGTAAACATTGTACATGCAATTAAAACAAAAAGTTGCTGTGAATAATGTCTAAAGCGCTGTTAAAACCGTCGTAATTCTGTCAAGAATATTCCTGTTTTCTTTCGATCCATTTGCCCTTCAAACTGTTTCCTCTCCGAAAAGGAGACAATGAAAGCAGAAGATTTGTATGCTAGTACTTAGCCAACTTTTCCTTTTGAACTACTCATGGTGGAATTATATTTGTGAGATATGATTAAGTCCTCTGGTCGATGTGGTCCCAAACGTTTTATTTCCATTCTTTTGCTCCAAAATGCTGAATCGTACTGCAGTTAAATAATCCACACGAGTCATCGCTACCGTTGTACCGGTAACGTCAGTACAAGCTCAGGAGGGCATGTTCTGGCCTGCCCCTCCAAGCGGAAACTTGTTATAGATGCTGGTTGTATAGAAGTATATGTTTCATGTGTTAAAGCTGCATTCTCTCCACTGACCACCAGGGGGCGACTCCTCTGGTTGTATAGAAGTCTATGCTTCATGTGTTAAAGCTGCATTCTATATACTAACCACCAGGATGCGACTCGTCTGGTTGTATAGAAGTCTATGCTTCATGTGTTAAAGCTGCATTCTATATACTAACCACCAGGATGCGACTCCTCTGGTTGTATAGAAGTCTATGCTTCATGTGTTAAAGCTGCATTCTCTCTCCTGACCACCAGGATGCGACTCCTCTGGTTGTATAGAAGTCTATGCTTCATGTGTTAAAGCTGCATTCTCTCTCCTGACCACCAGGATGCGACTCCTCTGGTTGTATAGAAGTCTATGCTTCATGTGTTGAAGCTGCATTCTCTCTCCTGTCCACCAGGGGGAGACTCCTCTGGTTGTATAGAAGTCTATATAAATGACTCTACTTCTCTCTTGATGTATTCCCTCAGTAAACATTGTAAACATGAGTTTATGTCTCAATCTCTAGTTTCAGGTCTTCTTCAATACAGCATGATGTTCATTTAGTAAATTATGGTCATTTAGAGTCAAACAGACCATAACGTAGGGGATGCTTCAGGGGTGGGGCTACAAGGTGATTGACAGGTCGACACCAGAGACGTATACGGCGTCTCTACGTCACTCCTCCTCAGTCACTTCCGTTTATTGGTTGTGGAAAAATCAACAACAGGGTGACGGCCGTAATCCAAGATGGCGAACTCGAGGCCTCAAAACGACGGTCCACGTCACGATGGCCACGCCCACTTCTTATAAACAGTGTCTTGTCTGAAATAGAAAAAAGACGATGACCTTTTTTGGACAACATCGCCCTCTAGTGGGGCCGTACCCCCCAATGCAACAACCCCAATCGATGCATTGGAAGGTTGTGAAATGTTTTATACATAAACTCTGATCATTCAATATGTTTCGCTTATTTTATTTCTCAATACAAAATCCAACCAATCACTCGTCACAAATAACACATTTGGCCGATCAGCAACATCTCAGTGTTGGATCCAAATTACTTAAAGTAAATGATATAATATAACGTTGAAAAAAATCTGATTTGTATCCTCTATGTTCTTCTTATTTCTTCAGCATTACTGGATGGTCATTGCTTAATTTCTACTTTGTTTTCTGAATGGCAGAAGACTGCTCACAAAATCAAGCTTCCTGTTTCAAATGCTACACAACACAAAGGAGTCTGACTTAGAAGAACTCTCCATTACTTTTATTGCTAACATGCCAACTTTTGAATGAGATTCGATTTGTGGCCGTGTTTTGTGGGAGTAAACCAAACGAAGAGCCTTTCAGATGCACTCGATTAGAATTAATTAGGGTAATTCCCAAGTCCCTAAAAGGGTTTACGTCTGGTCGTTTAACTTTTTACCCCCGTCATCAAACGTCCCCCATCAATCTTCCAGGGCAGTTCAGGTTTTACGTCTGACTGACGGCCGGAGCTTAAACCAGAGTGAAACACAGAACAGGGATCCATCCCTTCAGGGCTCCGGAGCGTCTCAATGTAATAATAACAACTCTGTTTGCCGTCACCCAGTCACTGTTGATAAAAGGGACAGCGGGTTATTTACTGAGACCTTTGCACTCCTTATTGGCGCCTCGTTCAGATGCAAACATAAGGGAAGCAGCCCACACATGTAGGCTGTATCCATACAGACGGAGGCTCGATTCAAGTGAAGGGTTTTTGTACTTATTAGCAATATAAAAATAGTGATAAGTGTAGCTTCAACCTCAATTTAACCAATAGAACAACAACCTGTTTTTAGACCCTTTCCTCGAAAATGTCATCCCCAAACTAAAAAGGGTGTATCTCTGCAACCACTAGGGTAAATGAAGATGACACACAGAAAAAAATGAAAAGGTTTCAGGTCCGCCTAGAAAAAAATCACTTTCAGGATGATTATTTCTTTGAAATGATGCAGCTGTAAGGTCCAACTCTAACCCAAATCATAGCACAATATGTGAACATTCTCTAACCCAAATCATAGCTCAATATGTGAACATTCTCTAACCCAAATCATAGCTCAATATGTGAACATTCTCTAACCCAAATCATAGCTCAATATGTGAACATTCTCTAACCCAAATCATAGCTCAATATGTGAACATTCTCTAACCCAAATCATAGCTCAATATGTGAACATTCTCTAACCCAAATCATAGCACAATATGTGAACATTCTCTAACCCAAATCATAGCTCAATATGTGAACATTCTCTAACCCAAATCATAGCACAATATGTGAACATTCTCTAACCCAAATCATAGCTCAATATGTGAACATTCTCTAACCCAAATCATAGCTCAATATGTGAACATTCTCTAACCCAAATCATAGCTCAATATGTGAACATTCACTAACCCAAATCATAGCACAATATGTGAACATTCTCTCTGCAAAGGTTGACTTTGATAAAGTGAAGCAGAACAAAGTTAGAGAGGGTTTAGTACAAAGAAAATGTAGGCAAGGTCTCATTGGGGCACATGTACGTACATTTGCGTGCACCTGTGACATTTTAATTTTACCAAACCATATATTTTCACTTTTTTTCATAAAACAAGCTATGATTTACATTTTTATATAACAATCGCTCAGTCTGCCCCCCCTTGAAGGGGATTGGTCCAACAATATATAGTATAGTAATTCTGAAAAAGAAAAGATAAAATGTGATCAAACAGATATTTGTTTTTCTCAGGATGTATGTATCTGTGCATCAGAGTTAAAGGGCCAGTGTGTTGCATGTCAGGGGCTATATTGGCATGAATTACTTATAATATTCATGGGACATGTTTCAGCGGCTTTGAACTCGATGTACTTGAACTGAGGTAGAAGGAAGCGAAGGGGTATTCAGTTGGTTGCACCCATGGACCGCACGTAAGAAGTGGACGTAGCCATCGCGATGTCGCTTTGAAGCCTCAAATTTCGGCAATTTTGCAGTCGCCATCTTGGATTACGGCCGTCGCCATGTTATTCTTATCATTTAGAAATCCTCTCATTTCACTGCAGCAGGGTCTGCCAGTCGTCCTCCCCTCAGTCCTGGTTCTGGCTCCCCCATGCCTCCCTTCCTGCCCAGCAATACGTCCTGAATGAGGATACGTTGGTTTAGAGACAGAGCTTCAGAAACACACTGGCAGCTGTGCAACCAGCGATATTTCATAACGTTTGACTACTTAGACACGCTGAGGTGATTGAAACGGAAAACCCTTAACGCTGATTTGATGCCCATTAAACACCTCATTGGCGTTTTGTTTGGGACAGAAAATGTGAAGTGAAATACACTTTCTTATATACTCGTATACTCGCTGGCAGGCATTGGCTCAAATTTAACGTTGAAAATGAAGAAAAACAAACACCGGTTGAGGTCAAATTGATCCTCTATTCAAAGAACAGAGCAGCTCTTCCTCCTGCTGTGGAACCAGAAAACGCCTCTCAGCGCCCTCCACTCTTCTGAAGAAGAAGACAGGATTGCGATAGACGTTGACGTTTTCTCCCCGGGCTATTATTGAACACAGCCGAGTGTCGAATCTGCCGTTGGACGAGTGAGTTATGTAAAGTCTCTCGGTGCTACTGCACCTCTCGGGCCAAAAATATTCCCTCTCCTCTCTGTTCCTTTGACTATTTCGGCCCGAACCCTGATGCCGACGTAACATCGCCAGATCTAAAAAGTTACCGGATCTTTACAGGGAGCAGGTTTTTCCGTCCCGCTTCAACGCCCACAGAACCAAGCGTTGTAAGAAAGGATTAGAGCCCACCTGACAGATGTGTGTGTGCATGTTGTGTGTGTTTGTGTTTACTAAACGCAATCTCACGCCTTCGCTCATGCCTGTTTCTTCTGGGTCACCTCTCTCCCGACCCTCCTGTCTCAACACTCCCATTTACCCACCGCTCCGTCCCTTTATCCATCAATCCATCTCGGCGCTTTGCTCGCGTCTGTTTGTCAGCTTTACTCGACCGAGTCGAGCCTCATTGGCACGAGGCAAAACAGCGGCGCTGTCAGAGTCTGTAACTGTCAGGATGAACTCACAGAAAGCAGAAGACGGAAAGCCAGCGAGCGACGGGGGAACGAACGGAGATAAACGGAGAAAATAAACAGTGGATTTGTTGCTTGAGACTTGAGATTAACGATGTTGCATCTGATAGCGTAGCTCAGGGGCTTGTTTCTGCACTCGGCAATGTCTATAAAGCGCAGAGGCCATCGCCTCTGGAGCAGTTTGTCAGTGGATGGTCAGAGCTGGTCTCAGATGGTCCGAGCTGGTCTCAGACGTTTAGAGTCACACAAATGTTTTGTGTCGTAGTATTGGAGCGGAGAAGTTAAAGAGTGAGGGATTTGTCTTGGTTTTGGCGGTCGCCATCTTGTTTTTTGACTTTTGGCCATGCCATCGTGGTTTTGGGCTGTTGACATTTACATTTTTGGCCATACGCCATCTTGTTTTTTTGCCTGTTGTATTAGTTTTTGGCTGGTGCCACTTTGGTTTCTGGCTGTCACCATTTTGGCTGTCGTTATTCAGTTTTTTTGGCCATAAGCATCTTGATTTTTCGACCGCTGCCATCTTGGTTTTTGGCCTTCGCCACCTTTACGACCGAAATGTTGTATTAACTTTCATAAACCGAAAACGCACCGAGAAAGGGTTAAAGTTATAAGATGAAAACTGCTTTTTCCACCGTTTCCTGTATTGTACGTATTCCGACACGTTTAGTTTTACTGACTTGTTTATGATTGAAGTTAACATTTCTATGGTCTGTATTGTCGGGCAATTTCTATTTAATCCACAAGAGCAGCATTCTGTGCCGAGTCATCTGCTTCCTCATTTCCCCTTTACACACATGTGCCGGTACCCAAATATACCAAACAGAAAACTCACCTCCTGCTTTGTGATTGTGCTAAATGTTTGCCAACCCTCTGCCAGTGCATATTGAAGTTAACGCTGCTGCTGAGTCACTGCATATGACTGCTTTGCCTGTTTTATTGTTCTCTACCCAGCAAAGCGCCCATAATATTGTCATCATTGTTAAATACTGACATCTGGTCTGAACTTCTATGTCACATTTTAATTCGGGAATGGTAACTCCAGATGCCACTTTCCAAATATATCAATCCTCTGATCCATCTGTATGAATTTTTAAATATGATCTCCACTCTTTTTGCAAATGGGTCTTAACTTCCTGGACTACGTCAACTCTCTTGTAATTAATCAGTATGCATAGGTCAACTTCAAATTCTGGGACTAGCCGTGATGGTAAAACTGATCAAACAGACTTGAGGGCACACATTAATATGAATAATTCCAATTCCATCCGCCTTACATGTTTAGTTTATTTGCAGGACTTCATAATAATCATCTTGCAGGCATTTTGTTGGAAATGTTAAACAGCCACACCCACAAAGACACACCCGTTTATACCAATTGGAGAGGACTGAACCACCAGTGGTGGGAGTTCACTATATATCTTCATAGAAACAGATATCTGATGGCTACAAAGAATATATTTATCCATGTATCCTGCAGCTCCAGCAGAAAACACCAGACATGACAAACAACAGACATGTTATGCTTCACCTTCTCTTTTAAAAATGGTGGAACCAGGAACTAGAAATAGGCGCAAACTCCTGGTCCCTCCCTTTTGACTGTGGGCCAGAGAGCAGATGAGTTTCCACACATTGAGTGTTTGGAAGATACTTGATGATTAATCTGTGTTTGCATGTGAGATGACGGTCATAGTTATTGCCTTACAATGCGTAGAGGACATCAGGCTAGAGAGTGGCAATTGCATCAGATGCATGTGCAGTATTAATTAGTTTGTAATTGTGTGTGCCCATGTTGGAGTTAATGGGATTGAAAAGGCAGATAACACATTAAAAAAAGGGCTTTGAAACGCCCAATAAATATAGTCAATGTAAATATGAATAAGTCAAGAGCTGAAGTGATGATTAAGGGGCAAATCAGGAAGATATGGCAGAACAAATGGAATAAATAGGGACACATTTAAAAGAAATAAACCATTGGTTGGGAATGCAAGATCGAGTGGAGGAAATGGGAAAGACGAGAGGATTATAACTAAGGAATGGTCATACTGGTTTTAACAGTTCCCTCTGTTATTGGAAAGCATAATAGTGGAAAGTGTGAATTTTGTTAAGAATAAACTGGACCATGTTCCATTGTTCCGTCAGAGGTACTTTTTATTTTAAAACAAAACAAAATCAGATGCAGATAAGAGCAGATAGGCAGTTTTTCCCTCACTTTTCCTTTTCCATTTTTCTGCAGCAGTCGGGGTAGTGAGTGAGTGAGTCAGTGTGTCGTGGCACCCTTGGGTGAACTCAAAGTAAATGCAGCTGTTAAACGCCGCCTGGGTTCGGCAGAGCGCCGACTCGATGGAGAGAGGAGCCTCGCCACCTCGCCCATATTCCTGGCCGTCTGTCTCCGTGTCCGTCAGTGACTCTCAGATTTATAAGTTCCAGTAGGCAATACCTCTGTCTGCTCGACCGCCCCATAATTCTGGCTACCTCTCTCAGAATAATGGATCTCAGCATGTTGCCAGCTGATTTTATTCTTGTCCAGAGCCCGAGACGGGACTCGCTGAGACCGTTTACGGTTTAATTACGTCCTTTCGAGCCAAATCACTTGATCTCCATTTGGTAATTGGAAAACGCTTTTGTTTTTCCCAAGCAGCGCAAAGTAAATGATGGTCCATTTAGAGAGAGAAAAGGGACCATAAAGCAGAGTTTGTTTTAGGGCGGGGCTACCAGAGCCATGTACGTCACTCCTCCGCAGTCCAAATATGGTCACTTGGTTGCAGTAAAGCAAGATGGCGACGGCCAAAACGTTGAACTCAAGGCTTCTAAACATCAGTCCACAAACCGATTGATGACGTCACGACTACGTCCACTTCCTTTAGACAGCCTATTGGATAAAACGATGAAGTGATGACATGTTGGACAGCTTAGCATCGACTAGAAGGGCCAAATGAACCCTCTCGTCAAACTAGAAGTCAACGCTCATTTATTGGTCACCTAATTCATGCACTTCACTTATTTTAACCCAATTCATTCATTTTCATGATTTTACGAGTATTTTTGTTAACTAACAAAGTTGTTTCCTGTGAAGATGCAACTTTAATTTGAAAAGTCTCCACGTATACAGAGTAACGTTTTCATAAGATAAAGGTTAGGCACCGTTGTTTGAGGATATGTTGGATATCTACACGACATCTGGATAATATATCGGGGGTTTGTGTGCTCAGTATGTCACGTGCTACGTTACAGGAATTCTAAAGCTGAAATATGTAGAACTTTCTGCAAATTGAGCCTCTAAAAGCAACAAGAGGTAATTTAAACTACAACAACGATGGCAAGCGTCCAGAGTCCCGCATGTGATGTCATTTCACCTTGTCAAAGAGGATGAATATGTCATCAACCAACTATTAACTGTAGCCTTCCACAGAATGCAGACTACTGTATATCTTCACGTCTTCAAACTGACTTCATTTGACAACAAAACATTTGTCGGTGGATAAAGAGGCTGCCGTGACGATCACCTTGGACTAATACCTGCTCAAAAGAAGTCAAAAAAAGACATTTACTATATTTCCGTGCCGGTTATCCCCAGATAACCTCGTATCAATGTCACATGTTAGCGGGGGAGACTTTTCCCAGTCGCCGTTTGACGCGAGAGGAGAAACCGTGCGGCTTGTTTTGCGTTCGCCTGCTTCTTGTCTTAATGGTGGTCGCAGAGCTGCGACCTGAGAGGTCAGACACGTTTTCGGGGGGCGGCGTTGACGGACAGAACGAGGTCAGCGGCAGCCAGACAGTGGGAAACATCAGGAGACCAGAAGCTGTGTTTGGCTGGATCACTTTTTATCTCGGCTTTGAATCTTTGCATCTCGAAATGATCATTGGATGATATGAACATATTTATCTGCCCTAACTTTTAAAAATCCTTTTAGGGTTACACGGCGACCATTTCATTACCACTCCACCTTGACCAATCCTGGCAGCGCCAGCAAATCAGGCGATACCAGAGATGATGTCAGATTTCCACCCAATCAAATAATTAAAAAGTGTGCGTCCTGGTCATAGTTTAGTGATGAAGTCCTGTCACACCCGCGGAGCGTCTTGGCTGCTGACGGTGCTGTCAGCTGCCCACACAGTCAATCACACGGGACGGCAGAGGACAAGGTTGTCCCGGCGTCTGGTTCAGAAGTAGTTCAGCTGACGTTGCTGCGTTCGGCTCTGCCCTCTGTTTCCATCACCCTTCTTCATTTCGATTACAGTTGGTACGTTTGTGCTGCTCTACGAGGCCCACGTGTGAAAAATGTGTTTGAGTTCTGACTGACATTTTTTTATGCCCTAAAGCATATCCTGCGTTATGGTCTGTTTGTCGAACTCATTTTCACCCCGATTGTAACTGTAACCGTAACACTGTTTAAATGTAACTACTCCTGAACATGTTGTTAAATAACGGTCTTTGCATTTGATTATTGTTTATTCAAGTGTAAAAACATTGTACATGCAATTATATAAATGTAAAAATATATGTAAGCACATTTCTCTGTTATTATAACATAAATCCATTAAATTTAGGGTTTAGAAACCCACATTACTCTATCAAAGATCAAACTTAAAACAGAAGAAAATAACAAAGACAAAGATCAAACGCACGTTATTATATTAACTTTGTTAATAAGAGTTAATAAGAACATGCATGTGGTCTGGGCCAGTGGTTCAACTGGTCTGGCTGCAGGACCCACCATCACCCCTGAATGACAAGCCGAGACCCAAAGCGAAGAACATTTTCAACTTCTCAAATTGATTTAATGAAAAGATGATGCAGTTTGAACCTCAGAGAGTACAGAATATCACAGTATGCCAACACACAAAAACCTAGTTAGAAATGTGACCTTATCCCTTTTCAAGCCTTCGCGGGCCGTACGCTTGACACCCCTCTTCTAAATGCATCATTATTTACAAAATGAACATCATGCTGTATTGAAGAAGACTTGAAACTAGAGATTGAGACACAAACTCATGTTTACAATGTTTACTGAGGGAATACATCAAGAGAGAAGTAGAGTCATTTATATAGACTTCTATACAAACAGAGGAGTCGCTTCCTGGTGGTCAGGAGAGAGAATGCAGCTTTAACACATGAAGCATAGACTTCTATACAACCAGAGGAGTCGCCTCCTGGTGGTCAGGAGAGAGAATGCAGCTTTAACACATGAAACATTGACTTCTATACAACCAGAGGAGTCGCCGGTTGCCGCCTGGTGTGGACACTCGACGTAAACGTAGCAAAAGATACATGTTTTAAAACAGAAACGTAGTATTGTGGATGGACTTGTTCAGTACACGCTCACCACTGGGTGCAAACCACACTTAATTAGCTCGTCCAATAGCGCTTGAAGTCACACATTTAGTCACTGACTTGGCTGTTTCCCCAATGTTTCTCTCCCTTTTCTAAAAGGAAGAGACATTTAATTGTGATGTTGTGAGTAAAAACCCGTGGACAGCAAAGGTCAGGCTGTCTTAAATGGTCCGTGTCCACTAATAATCTTAAAGGTTCTTAACAGTATTGGCAGTAGTCAGTCCTCATTGTTGGCTGTGTGGCTGATTCAGCGTGTTAAATCTGTGCCGGAAGCTCTTGCACTGTAATTAACTGTAATTACATTTGAAAAACTTTCCGCCATGATTGCTATTATCTGCCGGAAAAACGCAAAATCTACAATATAGGAAACAACTTTCTTCTTTTTAAAGATTTGTTTAATTATGCATCCCATTCAGTGTGTCATATAATTATGAATTGTCTTATTTGTTGTTTAAGCATAGATATATTCAGTTTTGTAACATTAATGGGCTGGAATCTGCTTTTAGGATTAACAAACATATGTGATAATGTTGTTTATGCATCCCACTTCATTCCATTTGTCATATATTCATTTATTTATCATTCATTATTTGTTTGGAAAGCAATCTCAGGACATGGCCCCAGTTTTTGTGTTTTTTTAAACCATTTTTAAATAGTGTGGACGCAAACGTAGCAAAATATACGAGTCGATTACGTCGTAAAGATGCATTCATGCGTTGAGATGCAGCTGTCAAGTAAAACATCCTCTCTTGACCTGACAAATGCAAAATAACTTGGCCAGTCAGCTCTCCCTCTGCTGAGCTCCCCCTCCTTTGTCTATACTGTATTGATGAAAAGATGTTTTTCACAGTAGATTTAGAGAAATTATGGCCCTGGTAGCTCCTCAAGGGTAGGAAAAGGTTTTGCTCAATCACATTCCCCCTTGCCAGATTTCTCCCGGTGCTGCTCGGGGATTCAGTTCATTGACCTTCCAATCAACATCCTGCTTCTGTGACTTTGAGGCATCGCTCCCTGTTTCTCTTCTTTGTCCCTTGTAAATGCAGCAAACCAATGCTCCCTTTTTAAAAATGTTTTGACTTCCCCTGCTTTGTGCAACTGCACAGACTGCAAGTAACACACTAGTCTCACTACCACCCCCCTCTAAAGAGAGAGAGAGGACAAACATCCCATGAAAGAAATACTTTGAATTAAATCACTATTACAAATTCAGGGTGAGTCATCTTGGTTTAATTCAGCTGAGTCTGGCTGTTTATTGGTGTCACGCTGGAAACTGAAGGCTCATGGGATTTAAAAGCTGTAATATGAACTCGTCAACACTGACCATGATAACTGACCGAGCCGTCAGCAGCTCAGAGGATGCAGAGAGGCAGTGACACAAAAACAGAGCCGAGTATTGGCAAGGATGTACGGAGTAGTTTCCTGTACTGTAGAGCTACAGGATGTAGAGTTGCAGAAGTTTCCTGTACTGTAGAGCTACAGGATGTAGAGTTGCAGTAGTTTCCTGTACTGTAGAGCTACAGGATGTAGAGTTGTAGTAGTTTCCTGTACTGTAGAGCTACAGGATGTAGAGTTGTAGTAGTTTCCTGTACTACAGCATGAATAGTTGTAGTAGTTTCCTGTACAACAGGATGTAGAGTTGTAGTAGTTTCCTGTACTACAGGATGTAGCGTTGTAGTAGTTTCCTGTACTACAGGATGTAGAGTTGTAGTAGTTTCCTGTACTGTAGAGCTACAGGATGTATAGTTGTAGTAGTTTCCTGTACTACAGGATGTAGAGTTGTAGTAGTTTCCTGTACTACAGGATGTAGAGTTGTAGTAGTTTCCTGTACTACAGCATGAATAGTTGTAGTAGTTTCCTGTACAACAGGATGTAGAGTTGTAGTAGTTTCCTGTACTACATGATGTAGAGTTGTAGTAGTTTCCTGTACTACAGGATGTAGAGTTGTAGTAGTTTCCTGTACTACAGCATGAATAGTTGTAGTAGTTTCCTGTACAACAGCATGTAGAGTTGTAGTAGTTTCCTGTACAACAGGATGTAGAGTTGTAGTAGTTTCCTGTACTACATGATGTAGAGTTGTAGTAGTTTCCTGTATTACAGGATGTAGAGTTGTAGTAGTTTCCTGTACTACAGGATGTAGAGTTGTAGTAGTTTCCTGTAGTACAGCATGTAGAGTTGTAGTAGTTTCCTGTACTACAGGATGTAGCGTTGTAGTAGTTTCCTGTACTACAGAATGTAGAGTTGTAGTAGTTTACTGTATTACAGGATGTAGAGTTGTAGTAGTTTCCTGTACTACAGGATGTAGAGTTGTAGTAGTTTCCTGTACTACAGGATGTAGAGTTGTAGTAGTTTCCTGTACTACAGCATGAATAGTTGTAGTAGTTTCCTGTACAACAGGATGTAGAGTTGTAGTAGTTTCCTGTACTACATGATGTAGAGTTGTAGTAGTTTCCTGTATTACAGGATGTAGAGTTGTAGTAGTTTCCTGTACTACAGAATGTAGAGTTGTAGTAGTTTACTGTATTACAGGATGTAGAGTTGTAGTAGTTTCCTGTAGTACAGCATGTAGAGTTGTAGTAGTTTCCTGTACTACAGGATGTAGAGTTGTAGTAGTTTCCTGTACTACAGGATGTAGAGTTGTAGTAGTTTCCTGTATTACAGGATGTAGAGTTGTAGTAGTTTCCTGTACTACAGGATGTAGAGTTGTAGTAGTTTCCTGTAGTACAGCATGTAGAGTTGTAGTAGTTTCCTGTACTACAGGATGTAGCGTTGTAGTAGTTTCCTGTACTACAGAATGTAGAGTTGTAGTAGTTTCCTGTAGTACAGCATGTAGAGTTGTAGTAGTTTCCTGTACTACAGGATGTAGGGTTGTAGTAGTTTCCTGTACTACAGGATGTAGAGTTGTAGTAGTTTCCTGTATTACAGGATGTAGAGTTGTAGTAGTTTCCTGTACTACAGGATGTAGAGTTGTAGTAGTTTCCTGTACTACAGGATGTAGAGTTGTAGTAGTTTCCTGTATTACAGGATGTAGAGTTGTAGTAGTTTCCTGTACTACAGGATGTAGAGTTGTAGTAGTTTCCTGTACTACAGGATGTAGAGTTGTAGTAGTTTCCTGTACTACAGCATGAATAGTTGTAGTAGTTTCCTGTACAACAGGATGTAGAGTTGTAGTAGTTTCCTGTACTACATGATGTAGAGTTGTAGTAGTTTCCTGTATTACAGGATGTAGAGTTGTAGTAGTTTCCTCTACTACAGGATGTAGCGTTGTAGTAGTTTCCTGTACTACAGCATGTATAGTTGTAGTAGTTTCCTGTACTACAGGATGTAGAGTTGTAGTAGTTTCCTCTACTACAGGATGTAGCGTTGTAGTAGTTTCCTGTACTGTAGAGCTACATGATGTAGAGTTGTAGTAGTTTCCTGTACTACAGCATGAATAGTTGTAGTAGTTTCCTGTACTACAGGATGTAGCGTTGTAGTAGTTTCCTGTACTGTAGAGCTACATGATGTAGAGTTGCAGTAGTTTCCTGTACTGTAGAGCTACATGATGTAGAGTTGTAGTAGTTTCCTGTACTACAGCATGAATAGTTGTAGTAGTTTCCTGTACTACATGTTATAGAGTTGTAGTAGTTTCCTGTACTACAGCATGAATAGTTGTAGTAGTTTCCTGTACTACAGGATGTAGAGTTGTAGTAGTTTCCTCTACTACAGGATGTAGCGTTGTAGTAGTTTCCTGTACTGTAGAGCTACATGATGTAGAGTTGCAGTAGTTTCCTGTACTGTAGAGCTACATGATGTAGAGTTGTAGTAGTTTCCTGTACTACAGCATGAATAGTTGTAGTAGTTTCCTGTACTACATGTTATAGAGTTGTAGTAGTTTATGTACTACATGATGTATAGTTGTAGTAGTTTCCTGTACTACAGGATGTATAGTTGTAGTAGTTTCCTGTACTACAGGATGTAGAGTTGTAGTAGTTTCCTGTATTACAGGATGTAGAGTTGTAGTAGTTTCCTGTATTACAGGATGTAGAGTTGTAGTAGTTTCCTGTACTACAGGATGTAGAGTTGTAGTAGTTTCCTGTACTACAGGATGTAGAGTTGTAGTAGTTTCCTCTACTACAGGATGTAGAGTTGTAGTAGTTTCCTGTATTACAGGATGTAGAGTTGTAGTAGTTTCCTGTACTACAGGATGTAGAGTTGTAGTAGTTTCCTGTACTACAGGATGTAGAGTTGTAGTAGTTTCCTGTATTACAGGATGTAGAGTTGTAGTAGTTTCCTGTATTACAGGATGTAGAGTTGTAGTAGTTTCCTGTATTACAGGATGTAGAGTTGTAGTAGTTTCCTGCTCAGCCAGCGTAGCAGAAACCTCCCCGTCTCTTCTGCCGTCGGGCCCCTGGGGGACGGAAAGAGAATGACTGAACGAGAGAGGGGGATTTTGCTTCGTCCCTGTCTTTCACTCTCAATTAGTCCTTGGTCCACTCATCTGTCATGTCCCCCTAATCTCTCCCACTCGTTCTCCCTCATCTGCTCGTCTTTTGCTGCCTCTGTACCTTTTATTAAAGCGCTCTCTCCATCACACACTTGTGCCTTTGGGGGTGCACGTTTTTTTCTTCTTCGTTTTTCCCCCAATGTCTCACTTTTTTATTACTGTCTTCCTTTTTCACGCATCTGTTCACCCTCTCACCCTCCTCTTTATCTGCCCATCAACCTCGCTGTCTCCTGTCATACCCCCCCCCCCCCCCCCCCCCCCCTTTTTTGGGTGTCCTCTGTCTCCGGTGCAGGGTCTGTAGTTTGCCCTTCCTCCATGTGCATGGTCCTGAGTTTGTGCTCTCTGCTGCGACCACTAATACAACCAGACCTGTGTTATTCAAGCCCTGCAGCGCGCACACACACACACACACACACACACACACACACACACACACACACACACACACACACACACCCTCAATCACCCAACAAAGTCCTGACCATAGCAGTATGCCTCCTCATTGTACCTGCAGTGTGTGAGCGTAAATCTGTGTGTGTGTGTGTGTGTGTGTGTGTGTGTGTGTGTGTGTGTGTGTGTGTGTGTGTGTGTGTGTGTGTGTGTGTGTGTGTGTGCACGTGTCTGTCTCCGTGAATTAGTTTTCGCTTTACACCATGTCAGGGAGAAATAATGTGTAATGCACCCTCAGCAGATAACTGGTGAGGAAAAGTGCTGTTTACAATACGCTGCTGCACACACACACACACACACACACACACACACACACACACACACACACACACACACACACACACACACACACACACGAACGTAGAGACACACACAATCTTTTTTTTTGTGCAATTTTGAAGCAAAAATTAAAAAGCCATGAGGTTAGCGTCATTACTCTTTGCAGCTTTTAATTAGGAGTGTCTCCCCTTCATCCGGCTGACCTCCCTTCTTTTCTTTCCTCTCTCTCTCTCCATATCTCTCATTGTTGATCGTCCTCTGTATTTGTATTGAGTTTCTGTTTTATTAATGCACCCCCCTCTCTACATGTGGATTCATATTCTTCATCTTTTCTCATCTCTTATTTTAGTTTCTTCTTTACCAAGGGAAAGACACAGACCTTTTCAGACTGCACTCTCTGGTTTATATTTATTTCTAACATATTAAGTTGAGAGGGAGCAAAAGCACAGATCTGCCTAAAAAACAACAACTGCATTTTTTTGTGGGAATATGTGAACTGAATAGACATCCTGAGACATTTTTATCAATGATACAATACAATCTTCTGCCGTCGGGCAGAATAATACAATAATAATAGGAGATATCGTAAATGTTATGGAAGGATAAATGTGTGACTGGAAATGTATAGACATTCATTTATAGAGAGAATGTTGTCTGTGACATACAAGACACTTTATTGTGTTCACAAGGGGTTAACAAAAAAAAGGAGAATTGGATGATTCTGCAAAAACCCAGATTAACTTCAATGACAGGTTTCTTTCATTTCCAATGCTAAGCCCCGCCCCCCTGCTGCTATTCCATCGAGCTGTCAGAGCCACGTTACCATGCATTATTATGATTATGATTCAGCAGAGAAAACAGGGTAAAAAATAAATAAAGATGGAAACTAAAGCTACAGATCACCTGTAGCTTTAGTTTCAAGACAGATGAGCACGAAGTTAAGGAATAATACTGTTGACTACTTTTTGTCAAAACGGTCACAAAAACTCAACGGAAAATATATTTTGCGCAATCAAGCCTCAGCCGGTTACTCAACATATTGAGTGTTTGTTTCATTCGCCATGAAGTCCTCCAGTAATCCACGAATAGAGTCAACCACATTATTGTGAGTTTTAAGTATAACTGAAATACTGAGTTCTTGGTTTCCTCTACGGAGAAAATGCATGTCTGCTCTTTGCAGATGATGTGCTTCTGTTCGCTCCATCAGACCTTCACCACCTAACGGGGCGGTTTGCGGTCGGGACGAGGGTCGGTACCTCCGAGCCGACGGCGTGAACGTATTCACGACACGTCAAAAACAAACCCGGAGGAAAATAAGTTTCCCTCGACTCGTAGACTGCAGTTTGGTCGTACGGGAACATAATATGACTTCATGTCACGACCATACTGCAATGCACTTTATACACTGATTTTGCAATACTGCTATCGTATTTGTGTGCCTTATTTTGTGCAATACTCTTACTATATGTTGTGCCTTATTTTGTTTACCTTAAGTTTATTAATGTAATTCTGTGTGTTAGGAGGACCCAGCAAAACAAGCTTTTCATTGTACAGAGTAACTATGTTATCTGTGCATATGACAATAACAATATCTTGAATCTTGAATCTATGTCGGCGACCTTGCTGCTCCTTTCTCATCCCTCTCCCCCTCCTCTTCCTCCAGCTCCATGCTGACCCCCCTCTACCCGGACCATGGCGGCTCGGTGGGGTGGCCCCGGAGTTCCTCCTGCACCACCTCCTCTCAGGGCCTCCACCGGACGCTACGATGCCACCCTCCCCCGATCAGCGGCAGCAGCGTGGGCCCCAACCCCACCTACTACCACGCCGTCTACGACGTGCGGGTGGAGCAGTACGGAGACGTGCCCTTTACCGGCACCGGCGGCGGCTATGGGGTTCGCCCCGGCCGGGGCTCCTTGTCCCTGGTTGCCAGCATCACTGACCCCAAAGTCCCGCTGATCCGCCGGAGGGGAGGAGTGGTGGACCACCGCGACGTCATCATGGCCCACCAGGCACACAAGCTGCACAACACACCACAGGCCAGGAGGAAACAGTGGGAGTGAGTACGGGTCACCTTTTTACAGTTGAGATACCCTTAGAGTTATGAAGGGTGGGCGGAGTCTCCTGGATGTTTCCATAGGTTCACCTTATGGCCATAAGTTAGGATATTTAAACTATTATGATGTGTCTGAGTCGGTTAGATATGGAAAATGTCTCTAAATATCTCTACATCTTCGGCAACATGTTGAGCTTTAAAACCACTCGAGGCCCATAGTTGACTCTTCCACTTGGGTTGTACCTCTTTTTTTGGTTTCTATCAAAGACCCAAAGTAATTTAAAGCATCATTGGTACTCATCCCAAACTTTGCATGTGCTCTGAATGATGACTACCTCTGGACTCCCAGAATAACTCGCTACTCTTTAGGGTTGGAATCAAAGCCAGATAGCGTATCTTTTTTTTTTTTTTTTTTTTTTGCAGGAAATGAGGACGAGAAACAACCGAAACAGTCGATGTAAATGTACCGTATGACCAAAACAATTGATTTGGTCTTGAAAGGTGTAGTTGAGCTGCAGAATGGGCTGATGATTCTCAGTGGGTTAGTGACTCACGTGTACCCGTTTCATGTTATTATGCATTCTATTGATTCATCAGAGCTTCAAACTGCGGTTACGGCGGTGAATGTTGATCTGGGGACATAACTGGAGCTGAACGGACACTGGTGGTAACTGCAGCACGTTGTCAGCCAGTGTGCTTTGTGTCGGGACATCAAGGAGTGCGCTCCCTCCACCTGGTTGTAAGGGAACATCCTCTATCTGCCTCTCACCTCCCCTCCCCCTCCTGCTCCCCATAGAGGCATCATTCATTATCCTGCACAACTCATATCTCCTCTGTGCAGAACTCTGTGCTTAGCCAAACACAGGGCTCTGTACAGGGTTACCTGGAGA
Source organism: Myoxocephalus aenaeus (assembly GCA_038501785.1). Taxonomy (NCBI): domain Eukaryota; kingdom Metazoa; phylum Chordata; class Actinopteri; order Perciformes; family Cottidae; genus Myoxocephalus; species Myoxocephalus aenaeus. The sequence goes on from JBAMJR010000268.1 coordinate 426,196, forward strand.
CGGGTGGAAGGGCCATTAAACGTAATTACTGTTGTTCCACACTACATGTGGTAATCGTATCTGGGATCCAGCGGTCCTAACAAGGTCCCAGTTCATCTGAGCTTCACCTAGCAAAGACGGGGTGTGGAGACAAAGTCCTCGTGGCAAAAGGACGTTCACTTACAGAGGGTTGCGTGTCCGATATAGAAGCATTGGAAAGCTATCAACGCCGTCTGTTGTTCAGCACTTTGATATGTTTTCAAAGCAGCTCCGACCAGACTAAAAAGGCTGCTTCATCAATCAGACTTTGTAATTTCTTCAGGAAAGCGTCCTCTAATCGAGGTTATTGGGACTCATTGTAGTTTTCGGATCGGGTCCGTGTGCTTTTTGTAGATGTATTAGAGATGAGCAGACTGGAGAAAGCAGCAGAGGTTTGTTCTTCAGCTCTGTTTCAAGGCTGGAGAGCGGAGCTGAATGTTTTTGCAGATGCGTCACGTGGTTACCGTGGACCAAGAGTCAGGAAGCTGTAAGATTCATTGCGGGATCGATACGTTGTGTCCAAATAGTGTCGGAGCTTTTAGTCCAAATGCGATTCAAACGACTAAGAAAATCAATAGCTTTGTGTCTCGATTGATTGTACGTCTCTGAAAGCTCCGAAGAATGTTTTCTTTAACAAGACGACTGTTGCCAGCTAAGCAAGAAAAGTCAAATTTAACATTTATTTTCTGTTAAAATCATAAATGTTGGGCAATGTATTTCTCGAAAATCGACATCCTGATATGAGACTAGATATCGTCTTTGATTTTGAATATCATAATATTGCAGTCATTGCCTGGTTTTAAAGGCTGCATTACAGTAAAGTGATGTCATTTCCTGGTTTTAAAGGCTGCATTACAGTAAAGTGATGTCATTTCCTGGACTCTTCCGACATTTTCTAGCTTTTCTATTATTTGCCTTTACCCACTTTGTCATTATACCCACATTACTGATGAATGTTTATCAGAAATCACTTTAGTCAAAGCATCATATTGACGTATTTGGTAGAACATACCGTAATATTAGATTTTCACCATATCGCCCCGATTCAAGGTTTGAAACGACACGCCTGAATACGTCACACGGTGTTTTCATGATGTGGGCGCCACCAGAAAAGAAAACTTTTGATAGCAGCCATATTTAATATCTAGAGTGGAAATGGGCTCTTTGTGCAGCGTCTCACAGAAGACCAGCGCGGGTTTCTCTCGCAATCGAACCCCTACAGCCACAGATGTGATCGACTAAACACACCTTCAAGCAGGAGGAGAAGAGGAGGCAATCGGCGAAATGAAAGATTTTGGCTTCTCAAACATTACCGGAGCTGAGTCTCTGATAAAATCCCCACACACATAACAAGACCTTGAGTCCTGAGCCTTGAAACGGAGGCAGTGGGTTGTGACAGGGTTGTGTTTTTTTGGTCTTTTTTTATTTATTTGACGGACAAACAAGCAGAAAGACGGGCAGGCGGACAGCCGCTGACCCAGTTACAGATCAGACCAGGTGTGTCAGCGAAGCCTGGTGTCTGGTTCTGGGTCTGGAGGGGCTAACTGATTTTTATTAGACGTGACAGGTTAAAACCCCACTTACCCCGTCATGCAGCAGATCCTAGGATGGAAAGATTGCCGATGGGTTAGAAGGATTTTATTACCCTCTGGTCTGCCCCCCCCAGACTCTAAAGTAGTCCATGTCGACTAGTTGATCACAGCATTTACTGCTGCAGGACCAGGATCTGACCCACCGCGCCCTTACCCCCTTAACTGTGATTGAAAGCATGTTTACTGCTTCTGCTGCTTCACTTGTCTCTGCTGTCTCGCCGGCTCTGGCACCAGATCAGTTCAAGGAGTCCATTATTGGCAGAACACAGATTCCCTCTGTTGCCAAAAAAAGAGGAGAAGATACACATAAATTAAATAAGAGGAGGTGAAAAAGTGAAAAGGTAGATCCCCAGGAGGGAAAACAATGTAAAGACAGACAAATAAAGCAAATCAATGTAAGAAAATGTATATAGAGTATTAAGCTTTTACAAAACAATCCTCCCCTAGGGGGGGCAGACTGAGTGATTGTTATATACAACTATAAATCATACTTGTTTTATATTTAAAAAAAGCCCAAAACTGTTCTATTTGGATGTATTGAACACCATAAGTAATATACAAGTGAAGTTTGGTACATGAAAAAATTCAAATGTCACAGATGTGCGCAAATGTGCCCCATTGCAAATTTTGGAGACCTCGCCTGAATGTTCTCTGTTCTAAACCCTCTCTAACTTTGTTCTGCTTCACTTTATCAAAGTCAACCTTTGCAGAGAGAGTGTTCACATATTGAGCTATGATTTGGGTTAGAGAATGTTCACATATTGAGCTATGATTTGGGTTAGAGAATGTTCACATATTGTGTTATGATTTGGGTTAGAGAATGTTCACATATTGTGCTATGATTTGGGTTAGAGAATGTTCACATATTGAGTTATGATTTGGGTTAGAGAATGTTCACATATTGAGTTATGATTTGGGTTAGAGAATGTTCACATATTGTGCTATGATTTGGGTTAGAGAATGTTCACATATTGAGCTATGATTTGGGTTAGAGAATGTTCACATATTGAGTTATGATTTGGGTTAGAGAATGTTCACATATTGTGTTATGATTTGGGTTAGAGAATGTTCACATATTGAGCTATGATTTGGGTTAGAGAATGTTCACATATTGTGCTATGATTTGGGTTAGAGTTGGACCTTACAGCTGCATCATTTCAAAGAAATAATCATCCTGAAAGGGATTTTTTTTTCTAGGCGGACCTGAAACCTTTTAATTTGTTTCTGTGTGTCATCTTCATTTACTCTTAACCAGTAACATATAGACTGATATTTACACATCTGAACTAAATCTCACATGTGTACCTTTTATTATAACACCAACATTATTCAAATAGCCCTAGTGGTTGCAGAGATACACCCTTTTTAGTTTGGGTATGACATTTTCGAGGAAAGTGCCTAAAAATAAGTTGGTCACTCTGAGAGTATAAAGTATAAAGGCTGAGGTGATAATTAACACCAGTGGAGCTCAGGAACGGCATAATGACATTATACAGTATAACTAGAAATGTGTTTTTTTCCACCGTCGGTACATATCCAACTGAAAATGAACGGATAATAAAAAGCAGCCCAGCGCTCTATTCACAGTTCATGTTGTTTTGCAGCGTTCCCTGTAGACGAGCCGGGGTGACAGACTCCGGAAAGACTGAAGGGACGGCTCAGGTTGTGTGTTCGGCCCTGACAAAGCTCTACTCTCAGTTCCTTAGAGTTCCTTTCTATTTCCCTCATCACACATAGACCATTTTGTTAAAATACACAAACACTATAATCCAATTAATTCAAGGTGGCTAAAACAAACGAAGCGTTTTGCTATTTCTACCAACTGATTGGAGAAAAGTATCCAGCTTCATACACATTTTTCCTAAGTTACTACATGGAGTTTTTACTTGGTTGAAGCGGTCTGTTTAACCTTTATGCCTCCATGTGACCTTCATCAGATCAAGATTGTCTGTTTCTATCTAGCAGCTGGATGCTTTTGTCCAAAAGTCCCACTAAAATCAACACAATTAAAGGTTCCTTATCGTAACTTTAACTCTAATCAATATTTTACAATGCATTCATTTCTATTTTTGTACTTGTCTGATAACCTTTTATTGCATTTAATTGGTTAATAATGGGACACAATTTGTGTATGTCCACTTTAATGGCCACGTCTAATACCCCTGTTTTGTGTTTGTTTGTTTTTATCTAAATTCAGCCTTGAATGTCAAAGCAGTCGTCCTCCTGCTTCTCGTGTTTCTTTAACCCTGTCGCTCCCACCAGCGTTCATGTTACTGTAAATGTGCTTTTTGTTGTTTTGGGCCGTGACATTGCTCAAAGGTCACAGTAATCTGAGAACGCCTGTGGTTTGTAAAACGTGGGGCTAAAATAGGCAGAAGTCAGAGAGGGAAGAGTTGCTGGTGGTTTTGTCTCGTTGGATCACTGTAGTGTTAATTTTTCCATAAACTTATTAATCTGCCGTTCCCCTGTTTGATATTATGATATCATGATTGAGAAGTAAAAGTGTCTTCTTTTTTGGGGATCACGTGACGATTAAAAATAAATAAATGTAACCGCATCCAGCGAGGAGAAATACATGTAACTGGTGCTTTAATTTAATCATATAACAGCCTTCGATTCTGGATGTCATTAAAAAGGCGACATTATTAACAAACAAAATGAAAAGCAATAACTGACACATCAGTTCTGTGTGCATCGAGTGGAAATGTCAATTTTAGTGATATTATAACTCGATATAACAAATCATAACTTTGCCTCAAAGGCTTTACAATCTGAGCAGCATTCAGCATCCTCCGTCCTTTTTAAACTCACCACACGAAACCTTTTAAAAGGGAAAAAGACGGAAGAAAACTCAGCCCTAAAACCCCGCCCTAAAGGGTCCCCTGCTTTATGGTCTGTTTGACTCTAAATGACCATAATCTACTAAATGAACATCATGGTGTATTGAAGAAGACTTGAAACTAGAGATTGAGACATAAACTCATGTTTACAATGTTTACTGAGGGAATACATCAAGAGAAGTAGAGTCATTTATATAGACTTCTATACAACCAGAGGAGTCACCCCCTGGTGGTCAGGAGAGAGAACGCAGCTTTAACACATGAAGGATATACTTCTATACAACCAGGGGAGTCGCCCCCTGGTGGTCAGGAGAGAGAATGCAGCTTTAACACATGAAGGATATACTTCTATACAACCAGGGGAGTCGCCCCCTGGTGGTCAGTAGAGAATGCAGCTTTAACACATGAAGCATAGACTTCTATACAACCAGAGTTGCCCCCTGGTGGTCAGTAGAGATAATGAAGTTTTGGACACTTTCACGTCGTCTTATGATGAGGATACGTTGGTGATAATAAAGTTGTCTCTTCTTCTTAATGTCATACAGACAGTGAAGTGATGTAGAAGAAGCCGCTTGCTACATAAGGAATATCAGCATTAACATACTTCACTCGTAAATGGATTCATGACACATCAACTAAGACACATGATCAATAAACTCCTTCTCAAAGCCTAGTGTACATTTAACATGTGTGCTACCATGATGAGACAAGAAGGTTCATCATGGTTGCAACTAACGCAACTAAAACTTCTCACTTTGACCAGATGAGTTTTCTTAGTGTAGTTATTGCCTGTTTTTTGTTCCAATTCAAAGATTTAAAAACCGTATAGTGGATTTGTGACAGAGAACAAAGGCCAACTAGCAGACTTAAAAAAAAAACAGGTTCATGTAATACTAAAGCCACAAAAACAACCATAACTTGATGAGAGTACAGTAACAGAGTTATGTCCTCTCTCTCTCTCTCTCTCTCTCTCTCTCTCTCTCTCTCTCTCTCTCTCTCTCTCTCTCTTCACGTCCCTCTTTCTCCTCAGAGGGAGGTGGCCGATATTTGCAGTGCCCTCACGCCAAAGCTACAACTTCTCGCCAAAATCTGTCACCGCCACACTCGCACAGACTAATTTTCATTCATATCAGGGAGAGAGGGCTGGAGAGGGAGAGCAATGTTTACTGAGGGAATAAATCAAGAGAGAAGTAGAGTCATTTATATAGACTTCTATACAACCAGAGGAGTCAACCCCTGGTAGTCACTAGAGAGAATGCAACTTTAAAACATGAAGCATAGACTTCTATGCAACCAGAGGAGTCGCGCCCTGGTGGTCAGGAGAGAATGCAGCTTCAACACATGAAGTGTATACTTCTATACAACCAGAGGAGTTGCCCCCTGGTGGTCAGGAGAGAATGCAGCTTCAACACATGAAGCATAGACTTCTATACAACCAGAGGAGTCGCCCCCTGGTGGTCAGGAGAGAATGCAGCTTCAACACATGAAGCATATACTTCTATAGAACCGGAGATTGCCGCCTGCTTACAAGTTTTAATGCACTAATTATCAAAGTCCTGCAGTCAGCTCACCCACCATCCGCTTTGAAGAAGAATGTAACACTTGCTGGACTTGACGTGTTTCCATTAAACGTAAAAAAAACAACAACATAACTTTCAAAAACACATGAAAATTAAACATTCCAGAGATGATGGTTGTGGGAGCGGCAGTCCCAGAGAGACATATCCCGTCCCTCCAGTGACTGTCTTTCTGTTTGTATTTGTGCATCAGTCAGTTTGTTTTGCCGGGTAGGGCGACACCACTCTGCTGCCAGCTGCACCTCTGCCGCGAGAGTGCACATCATTCATTTTAATATCCCTCCTCCTCTTCTCGCTCACCTTCCACCTCTCCGTTCCGTTCGCCCATCAGTCCGGTTCTCCTCCCTCCTCTTTTGTATCTTCCCCTCTTTCTGTATCTCCCTTTCCTCACGCCGCTCTCCCTCCCCTGTGTACCCATCTGTCTCCACGTCTTCTTCCCATCAGTCTGAGAATTAGCATTCTGATCAGTTTTCGTGATAAATTGACGTCACGTTATGCCTATGAAGCACAATTTTGTTGTTTTTCTTCACCCAAGGTTGTTTGGTTTCATGAATTGATCTAGTTTCCAGAGCTCAACACCCACCTCTATTCCAACCAGGAATAGCCGAGTGAAACCGATGCTGAAGTGTATTTTAATACCTGCATTCTCTCTACTGACCACCATTGGGCGACTACTCTGGTTGTATAGAAGTCTATGCTTCATGCGTTAAAGCTGCATTCTCTCTCCTGACCACCAGGGGCCGACTCCTCTGGTTGTATAGAAGTCTATGCTTCATGTGTTAAAGCTGCATTCTCTCTCCTGACCACCTGGTGGAGACTTCTGGTTGTATAGAAGTATATGCTTCATGTGTTAAAGCTGCATTCTCTCTCCTGACCACCAAGGGGTGACTCCTCTGGTTGTATAGAAGTATATGCTTCATGTGGTAAAGCTGCATTCTCTCTCCTGACCACCAGGGGTCGACTCCTCTGGTTGTATAGAAGTCTATATAAATGACTCTACTTCTCTCTTGATGTATTCCCTCAGTAAACATTGTAAACATGAGTTTATGTCTCAATCTCTAGTTTCAAGTCTTCTTCAATACAGCATGATGTTCATTTAGTAAATTATGGTCATTTAGAGTCAAACAGACCATAAAGCAGGGGACGCTTTAGGGGCGGGGCTACAGGGTGATTGACAGGTCGACACCAGTCCACTTCCTATGTACAGGCTCTGATTCCAACGGGCTGTTTTTGGTTCATTACCTCCACCAAGGAGGTTCTGTTTTTTGCTTTGTTCTTTTTGGTCAGCAGGACTGGGGGGAAAATACCGACCCGGTGTTCACGGCACTTGGTGGAAGGCTGTAGAACGGCCGGGGAAGAACCCGGGCCGGATATGAACGTTATTTTACATAACCAGCCTTGGTGAAAGCTGTGCTCATCTATTTAATCCTGTATCATTTTCACACAACACTGATTCTTTCAAATCAAGTTCAGAAAAAGTTGAATACATTCAGTCGGACAAGTAAACACATTTCTAGAATTTTCGTATTCTTATGAACCATAAATGTTCACTAACGACACATTGCATACATTTACCCTTCAATATTCAATAACGTGTGCTCTAGCAGCCACGTTAGAGGAGACATTTTTGATTTCTGTGTAATGTTTTTTTAAAGTGAACAATGATTTGAAGCACAAACGAAAAATAATTAACTTTTTTTTAATGTTTTTTTTTTTTTTTACATTTAAATGGAAACTTAACTAAACCGCATGCAGAACTCAGGACACAGATCCGGGTCTACGGTCTCAATCCTTCCCTATAAATATCACTTTGGTAACTTAAACAATTTAAAAAAAAGAAGACGTCAGTGCTCATGGAAACGGAGCTGGAAAAAAAACAAATTAGTATTCTATAAACGTATTTTCTAGACGGTCTGGTCTGCAGCGAACTCTCCGTCTCTCCGTTTCTTTCACTCTTCACACACAAATAATTCATGAAAGTGTTCCAGGAACGATTTTACTCTCAAGATGAAGAAGACCACCGGCGGTCCGGTTCTGGACGTCCTGACTGTTAACGGTCACAGGAAGCTTTTTTTTGTGAAACTAAACTTTTAAATTCTTTAAATATCTCCCGGGTTGATGTCACGTGACTTGTTTGCCCAACCGTCGTTCACAAAGAGGGTTTCATTCATTTTGCTTCTGAGAGGACAGTCGTGTTTGTTACTGAAGCCTTCATCTCCCTTTCATCCCAAACCTCAGTGACTCACCCCACTTCCTCTCCCTTTATTTCACCCACACACACACACACACACACACACACACACACACACACACACACACACACACACACACACACACACACACACACACACACACACACACACACAACCGGCAGTTTGATCAAAGGTTTGGAGGTTCTGACTGACAACCACTCGGATCGACACACACACACACACACACACACCACACACACACACACACACACACACACACACACACACACACACACACACACACACACACACACACACACACACACACACACACACACACACACACACAGGAGTCCTCATGCGGGACTCTGCTGCCCTCTTGTGTTCATAACTGATCACCTCATCTGTGATGTGTGTTTTGATTTAATCTCTTGAAATCAGAGTTCTCCCTCTTTGTGTGTGTGTGTGTGTGTGTGTGTGTGTGTGTGTGTGTGTGTGTGTGTGTGTGTGTGTGTGTGTGTGTGTGTGTGTGTCACAGCAAGGTGATACAGGACCAAATGCGTCATGCTGACACACACTGACGCAGGTGGGCATCATGCCCACACACACACACACACACACACACACACACACACACACACACACACACACACACACACACACTGAACAGATAACTTCCCATCATTGCAACTTGTGTATTATTCCAAGATGATCTCCTCCACTGCTGGAGCCTCAGACCATTTAAAGGGGCAGTGCGTATGATTTGGACGACATCTAGTGGCGTACTCATGAAGAGCTCTATAACGAGAACACAACGGCTCTGAGGTCCAGGGGACAAATACACTGATGAAAACGTAGTTGTGTTTATTGAAGTACATTTCTGTGAATGGATCCACCAAAATACTTTTAAACCGGATCTTTTAAAACCTTTTAAAATGTTGTTAACAAGTGAAACGGACACAACATAAAGAGGTAACGTAGAAACAGTGATGAGCAAAGCCCCAAAATACATACATTTATAAATATTTGTCAACGGGACGAAGAACAAAGTTCCAGTGATCAATAAAGTTTTATTTTTGACCGATAATATTACATCAGAATGTATCTGTTTTTGTTTTGTATTATTAATCAAATAATAAATGGAACTAAAGGTTATTAGATAATTACAGTGGAGTGAAAAGGTACAGAATGTTTCTCTGAAATGTGAGTATGAAGTAGCAGAAGAGGTATTATGAGAGGTATTATGAGAGGTATTATGTAAGTAGTACTAGTACCTCAACCTTTTACGACAACAACGTGTCAAAGTGCTGAGTAACTTTGTGCGTTTGTGTAAAACAGAGATCAGCCTCTGGCTTCATCTGCAGTTCTTCATGTGACCACAGAGTGTCAGCAGAGGACCGCCACACAAACACACACACACATACACAAACACACACATACACAAACACACACACATACACAGACACACAAACACACAAACACACAAATACATAAACACATAAACACATAAACACACAAACACACACACACACACACACAAACCCAACAACCCGCGTAGGGAAACACATGTACTTCATGCATTAATGCACAGTCATATTGTATAAAAACACTTAACCCGTCCTTTGCCATTATCACATTACTCCTACGTTTATATGAAATGTGCAGTATTAGTACAATGAAACGAAGTACTTTCCACACTTGTATACTAGTACAACGGAAGCGCTGTAAAGTGGAAGGACGGACATTTGCATTTTCAGCCATTTTTTTAAAGATGTACTTTCTAAATTAAAGTGAAAATTGCGTTGTTTTTTTTCTTCTGCAGTAGAATAAAATAAAAAAAAGAAGCCTTGGTTTCTCCTCTTCGTCATCTTCATCGGGAAACTTCCCGAGTGTTCAGGGGGCGTGGCCACGGAAACGATGATCGCGGTCGCGTTCGGTCGTGTCGTGTCAGCAGAACATCAATCAGCTGATAGTCTTCGTCACGACTATCGGGCCGGAGTGACGAAGACCTTCCTCTCTGCTGGAGAAGCCTTCTTCTTCTTCTCTCGGACGGCAACATGAAAGTGATTCATTTGTGAAAAAGAATATAACAACTTGTTCAGTTTCAAGCTAAAACAGGAAGTTGAGTTTAGACGACTAAAACATTCTCTTAAAGGGCCAGTACTAAAATCATTCTCTTAAAGGGCCGGTACTAAAAACATTCTCTTAAAGGGCCGGTACTAAAATCATTCTCTTAAAGGGCCGGTGTATTATTTCAGGCAATCTATGAGCAGAAATGGAAGATAATATTCACAACGATACGTCTTCAAAGACCTTGTGTTTTCATTGAGACCTGCACACCTCAACATAGGGACCAGGTCCTCTTCAGAGTCCACATAGGGACCAGGTCCTCTTCAGAGTCCACATAGGGACCAGGTCCTCTTCAGAGTCCACATAGGGACCAGGTCCTCTTCAGAGTCCACATAGGGACCAGGTCCTCTTCAGATAGGGACCAGGTCCTCTTCAGAGTCCACATAGGGACCAGGTCCTCTACACGGAGTCCACATAGGGACCAGGTCCTCTACACATAGGGACCAGGTCCTCTACACAGAGTCCACATAGGGACCAGGTCCTCTTCACAGAGTCCACATAGGGACCAGGTCCTCTTCACAGAGTCCACATAGGGACCAGGTCCTCTACACGGAGTCCACATAGGGACCAGGTCCTCTTCACGGAGTCCACATAGGGACCAGGTCTTCTTCAGAGTCCACATAGGGACCAGGTCCTCTACACATAGGGACCAGGTCCTCTACACAGAGTCCACATAGGGACCAGGTCCTCTTCACGGAGTCCACATAGGGACCAGGTCCTCTTCACGGAGTCCACATAGGGACCAGGTCTTCTTCAGAGTCCACATAGGGACCAGGTCCTCTTCAGAGTCCACATAGGGACCAGGTCCTCTACACAGAGTCCACATAGGGACCAGGTCCTCTTCATGGAGTCCGCCATGTTTCTACAGGAGCCCAGAACGGACAAACCCAGCTCTGGCTCTGGACTCGTTAATGAGAGTTCACTTTTCATGGACCGAGTTGATCCCTTTGCGATGGATCTGATGGATCATATCGTGTCAGAAATATGATTTTTGAGCAGACTGAGACAACGGGCCCCTGGGCCCAGACACCCTGGAGGCCCCACACCTCTACACAGGATCCAGACACGCCCACTTCAGTCGTTCAGCCCTAGTTGTGGTGGTTTTGTGTCACTTTGTGTATAGTTGTTGGTCTCTTTGTAGTTTTGGTCTTTCTACACTTATTTGAATCTGTAGTTTTGCACCTTGTTGTTGTCGCTTTGACTCTCTTTGTATAGTTGTGTGTCTCTTTGTGGTTGTGTGTCTCTTTGTATAGTTGTGTGTCTCTTTGTGGTTGTGTTGCCTCTTTCTTAGTCATCGTGAGAGTCTTAGTGGTTACTTGTGTGTCTCTTTGTGGTCATTTTCCTTTTTGTGGTCATTTTGAGGCCCTTCTTTTTGTGTAGGTGAAGGCCACTGGGCCCCCGGCCACTTTGGGCCCCTGGGCCCCGTTCAGTGAGCCGTAGAGTAAAAGAAGGGAAATGAACGAGTTAACAAGGGAGCACTGCTTCCCGATTGGTTCGTGGGTGACTGCATCGTTTATGGAAGATGACATTCCGTTCTTCTTAAGAGCTCTTTACTCTCTCTCTCTCTCTCTCTCTCTCTCTCTCTCTCTCTCTCTCTCTCTCTCTCGCTGTCACTCAGGGTCGCCGTCTCTTTGTGATTGGCCGGCTGCCAGCCACTCCCATTTAGCGACGGCACCGCCTCACCCTTCATGCCTCAGCTTTTTTTTTCTTTTCTCAATGAAACCGTTACACCAGCTCACACACACACACACACACACACACACACACACACACACACACACACACACTCTCATTATACTTGAGATGTATTGACTTAGTAAATGAGTTTCAACTTTAAATGGCTTTTAAGCACATTAAAGCCGGACTCAGCAGGATTTTGAAGTAAAAACTCGCCCGTCTACCGGAGTGAATCTCGGCCGCAGCACATTCATCCAAACCGCGTCCCGAACAATGAGCGTCAGCGCCGACGGTCCGGTGTTTGGTTTGTTTTATATGTTCAACGTTTTCAGCTCACATGAAACCAGCGTGTCAGAGCTGGTGATGACGTCGTATGATTTGAGAGCCTGGGGACCAGAGAGATCACAGCTTTACTTGCAGGAGTTCAATATGAAGGTGGAGCGTTGGTCTATGAGAGCAGGGGTCAGTTAGACTCTGGTTTAGTCCTGAAGAATACACTCTACTAAAGAATAAACTCTACTAGAGAATAAACTCTACTAGAGAATAAACTCTACTAGAGAATAAACTCTACTAAAGAATAAACTCTACTAGAGAATAAACTCTACTGCATGGAACTCTGAGCGCCTCCAGGGATCACAGAATAGATGAAGTGTAGTTTAGGCTTCATCGACTGACAACCGCTCACAGATTAAAACTCCTAAAACTCCTAAAACTCCACTCCCGCGGTGCCGTTGGTCAGTATTTCGACTCTTTTTTTATTTTTGGGGCGACGAGGAGGCTTTCTTTCTTTCTTTCTTTCAATCATTTTATTTTAAGTTCATACAAGTTACACAGTACCTCAAACTAGACAACAACAAAAATAAATAAATAAGGAGAAGAAGAAGAAGAAAAAAGAAGAAATAAAAAATAAATAATAATAAAAATAATAAAAATAATAAAAATAATAAAAATAATAAAAATAATAAAAATAATAAAAATAATAAAAATAATAAAAATAATAAAAATAATAAAAATAATAAAAAATAAAATAAAAATAAATTAAATAAATTAGAAGAAGAAAAACAAGAATAGTATATAGCATAACAAACAATCAGAGAAGGACAGAAAGCATACAATAAAACACAGACATAAATCATCATCCTCTATATTGAACCAACTATAACAATGATATATGAATGAATGATTTAGGTCCTCCCCTTGGATCCCAAACTGCAACCTCTCATTCTTACCAACATTTTATTTTCAGTTTAAACTCTTTGATCGTGTCGATCTTGAGTCCTTTTGGAAACAACACCTCTGATATGTTTGTCAGATTCTCAAATAAAGTGTCTAGGAACTCTTCCTGCATCCGACTGTTTAGGTTCTGTTGAAACTGAAATGAAGAGCGAGCGACGAGGAGGCCACAGTAAAGGAAGAAGAGGAATAGAAAGGGAACGGATGAGAGACAGAAGGAGATGATGAAGGAGGGAGAGATGTGGGGCAACGGAGGAGGGAGGGAGGAGAGGAGGTGAAACGTGTGAATCAGCAGATCAAACGGCACAGGAAGTGATGGAGAAAGGTCTGGGGGGGAGGAGACAAGGGAACGAGGAAGCAAGAGGAAATAGAAGGAGAGTGAATGTGAGGGAGGGGAAGAGAGTGAGGATGGAAGGATGGAGGAGAGGAAGGAGAGATAAAAAAAAAGGCTCCGATGAGAAGAAGAGGGAGATGCAGAGAGCAGATTTATTCAGCCACTTTATCACTGCCTGGTACACACACACACACACACACACACACACACAC
>JBAMJR010000268.1:445000-451203 GCA_038501785.1 Myoxocephalus aenaeus
TGTTGTGTAGTCGGTGTTGTGTTCAGGAGCTGGTGTTGTGTTCAGGAGCTGATGTTGTGTTCAGGAGCCGGTGTTGTGTTCAGGAGCTGTGTTGTGTTCAGGAGCTGGTGTTGTGTTCAGGAGCTGTGTTGTGTTCAGGAGCCGGTGTTGTGTTCAGGAGCTGTGTTGTGTTCAGGAGCCGGTGTTGTGTTCAGGAGCTGTGTTGTGTTCAGGAGCCGGTGTTGTGTTCAGGAGCTGATGTTGTGTTCAGGAGCTGATTTTGTGTTCAGGAGCCGGTGTTGTGTTCAGGAGTCGGTGTTGTGTTCAGGAGCTGTGTTGTGTTCAGGAGCCGGTGTTGTGTAGTCGGTGTTGTGTTCAGGAGCTGGTGTTGTGTTCAGGAGCCGGTGTTGTGTTCAGGAGCCGGTGTTGTGTTCAGGAGCTGATGTTGTGTTCAGGAACCGGTGTTGTGTTCAGGAGCCGGTGTTGTGTAGTCGGTGTTGTGTTCAGGAGCTGATGTTGTGTTCAGGAGCCGGTGTTGTGTTCAGGAGCTGATGTTGTGTAGTCGGCGTTGTGTTCAGGAGCCCGTGTTGTGTTCAGGAGCCCGTGTTGTGTTCAGGAGCCGGTGTTGTGTAGTCGGCGTTGTGTTCAGGAGCCCGTGTTGTGTTCAGGAGCCTGTGTTGTGTTCAGGAGCCGGTGTTGTGTAGTCGGCGTTGTGTTCAGGAGCCCGTGTTGTGTTCAGGAGCCCGTGTTGTGTTCAGGAGCCGGTGTTGTGTAGTCGGCGTTGTGTTCAGGAGCCCGTGTTGTGTTCAGGAGCCTGTGTTGTGTTCAGGAGCCGGTGTTGTGTAGTCGGCGTTGTGTTCAGGAGCCCGTGTTGTGTTCAGGAGCCGGTCGGGTTCAGTGGGTTTCATTCCAGAAGCGTTCCTTTCCTTTGTCCTGTATCCAGGCCAGCGTTCTGCTGATCGTGCTGTTTTTATAACTTTATTTATTCTTACTCCTCACCAGGTGTGCTGGTGTTGCCGTAGCGATGCGTTCCCACCTGGAGGAGGTGTTCTCCTGAGACTGCTGTCGTTACAGTTTCAGGGCCTCGCTCGAGGAAATCTCAGCCCAGGAAATAAAACGAGCGAATATTCACGTTCAAGTCCACGTTGTTGCGTAGAAACGTACGCGCAATAAAACAAATACGAGTAAAAATCTGTGAACATGTAAACGAAAGTGAAACCTAATTCAATGGTTTACACGAGCGATCGGCCAAAAAAGGTAGGCGTGACTTATTGAAGGTGGGCGTGTCTTATTGAAGGTGGGTGTTACTTATTGAAGGTAGGCGTGACTTATTGAAGGTAGACGTGTCTTATTGAAGGTAGACGTGTCTTATTGAAGGTGGGCGTGACTTATTGAAGGTGGGCGTGACTTATTGAAGGTAGGCATGACTTATTGAAGGTGGGCGTGACTTATTGAAGGTGGGCATGACTTATTGAAGGTGGGCGTGACTTATTGAAGGTAGGCATGACTTATTGAAGGTGGGCGTGACTTATTGAAGGTGGCCGTGACTTATTGAAGGTGGGCATGACTTATTGAAGGTGGGCATGACTTATTGAAGGTGGGCGTGACTTATTGAAGGTAGACGTGTCTTATTGAAGGTAGACGTGTCTTATTGAAGGTAGGCGTGACTTATTGAAGGTAGACGTGTCTTATTGAAGGTGGGCGTGACTTATTGAAGGTAGGCATGACTTATTGAAGGTAGACGTGTCTTATTAAAGGTGGGCATGTCTTATTAAAGGTGGGCGTGTCTTATTGAAGGTGGGCGTGACTTATTGAAGGTAGGCATGTCTTATTGAAGGTAGCGTGTCTTATTGAAGGTAGCGTGTCTTATTGAAGGTGGGCGTGACTTATTAAAGGTGGGCGTGTCTTATTGAAGATAGGCGTGTCTTATTGAAGGTAGTTGTGTCTTATTGAAGGTGGGCGTGACTTATTGAAGGTAGACGTGTCTTATTGAAGATAGGCGTGTCTTATTGAAGGTAGTTGTGTCTTATTGAAGGTGGGCGTGACTTATTGAAGGTGGGCGTGACTTATTGAAGGTAGACGTGTCTTATTGAAGGTGGGCGTGACTTATTGAAGGTGGGCGTGACTTATTGAAGGTAGGCATGACTTATTGAAGGTGGGCGTGACTTATTAAAGGTGGGCGTGACTTATTGAAGG
The DNA here is from genome assembly GCA_038501785.1 of Myoxocephalus aenaeus. Classification (NCBI taxonomy): domain Eukaryota; kingdom Metazoa; phylum Chordata; class Actinopteri; order Perciformes; family Cottidae; genus Myoxocephalus; species Myoxocephalus aenaeus. The sequence goes on from JBAMJR010000268.1 coordinate 447,176, forward strand.
TAGGCATGACTTATTGAAGGTAGACGTGTCTTATTGAAGGTGGCCGTGACTTATTGAAGGTGGGCGTGACTTATTGAAGGTAGACGTGACTTATTGAAGGTAGACGTGTCTTATTGAAGGTGGGCGTGACTTATTGAAGGTAGACGTGACTTATTGAAGGTAGACGTGACTTATTGAAGGTAGACGTGTCTTATTGAAGGTGGGCGTGACTTATTGAAGGTGGGCGTGACTTATTGAAGGTAGGCATGACTTATTGAAGGTGGGCGTGTGTTATTGAAGGTAGCGTGTCTTATTGAAGGTGGGCGTGTCTTATTGAAGGTGGGCGTGTCTTATTGAAGGTAGGCATGTCTTGTTGAAGGTGGACGTAACTTTTTGAAGCGCCCAGTCTGCAGTGTTGTTATTTCTCTCATGTGATGTACTGTCGTGTGCTTTACTACTTTTACTTTAACTATTTAGAATCCAGTGATATTCTCTGTAAGTCGCAGCCATTAGAGGACAAAAAAAACACAACTTCCATTTGACAAACTGCAGCTGCAGCAGCCATGAAGAGAAGGAGGCTGTTGGCGCTCGCAGCCGCACTCAGCTTCACTTAAAAAAAAAAGAAAAAAAGATGGAGATCTTTTTTGTGCCTAAATCCATCTGAATCTCCATCGGTTAGAACACAACCCCAGACTGCAGTTAGGAAAACCACTTTGTCTTCTAGTTCAATTCAATGAAATGGGAATCCTGTTAATTTTTCCACTTTAAGTTTCTTACCGTCCAAACAATCACTTTCTGACGCACTTTCAACTCAGAAGTAGATGAAACGACGTCGCCACACTGAAGTGAATGATGAGCGATGACTCTTCTCTTTTCTATTCTTTTGTTTTGTCCTAACATGTGAACGGTTTGACTCTAATCCTGATGTGTCGCCTCTCGTTCTCCACCTCTGTGGCTTTGGCCTGCTGGTAGAGATCAGAGGAGGAGGAGGAGGAGGAGGAGGAGGAGGAAGAGGAGGAGGAGGAAGAGGTGCCAGGGCTTCCTGCGGGGTTGCCTGTGTGAACGCACCCTGAATGACAATGCTGAACATCAGGGCCTCAGCACGACTCCATCAGCTGCAACACACACACACACACACAGCCGCACACACACACACACACACACACACACAAGCACACACACACACACACACACACACACACACACTCACACGCACGCACACGCACACAACCACACACACTCACACGCACACAACCACACGCACACGCACACACACGCACTCACACACACACTCACACGCACACAACCACACACACACACACGCACACACACGCACACGCACGCGCACACCACACACACACACACACACTCACAGGCATGGCAGTGTGCACCAAAAAATATTTAATAAAATAAAGGAATAAAGGAGGAGAATAAAGGTGAAGAGAGAGAGAGAGCGTTTCATCTTTATTCTCCTCCTTTATTCCTTTATTTTACTTCATTTTTTGGTCTCAGCCATCCTCTTCCTCTCGGCCCGTCTTAATTCACCAGGTGGTTTCCCGCAAACTCCAAGACGGGCTTGTCCACCACCACCTCCTCTTCCTCCTCGTCCTCCTCGTCCTCCTCTTCCTCCTCTTCCCGGGCGTTCACCGTGCCCGGTTAGCGGCTGCTAGTCTCCGGGAATCAACCCGTGACGCGCGGGCCGCCGCCGCTGAAAGGCATCTGGTAACGAATAGCGCGGCCGAGACCTCAGGGTGTCAGAGAGCTTTCCAAGAGATGGATTACCCATAATGCAAAGGCAACTCATCGAGTATGTGTCAACAAAAAGAGGCCACATAATGGATTTGACGGTTGCAAAATGGTATTTATTTGAAGCACTTTATTCATGACAAAGATCTATTTTGTGTTTTTTTTTCATTTGTGATTACTTTGCGTGTTGTGAAGCTAAAACCAAACAAGCTGACTCAGCGGTCTGGAGAAGCTCATGAGTGGGTTTGAGCACAATGGAAACTAATATGTGAGAGTGAGCAATGCACCACAGTGTGTTTCAGCTGAAAAAAACAATGAAACTGCATTGTGAAATAAAGCTTTGAGGGAATTTTCTTATTTTATTTTTTTTATTACGTCGGCTTTTGACATAAAATGTGTTCCAAATAGAAATACCAATAGAACACCACCCTATTTTTAGGCCCTTTCCTCGAAAATGCCATCCCAAACTAAAAAGGGTGTATCTCTGCAACCACTAGGGCTATTTGAATAATGTTGGTGTTATGATAAAAGGTACACATGTGAGATGTGTTCAGATGTGTAAATATCAGTCTATATGTTACTGGTTAAGAGTAAATGAAGATGACACACAGAAAAAATTAAAAGGTTTCAGGTCCACCTAGAAAAAAAATCACTTTCAGGATGATTATTTCTTTGAAATGATGCAGCTGTAAGGTCCAACTCTAACCCAAATCATAGCACAACATGTGAACATTCTCTAACCCAAATCATAGCACAATATGTGAACATTCTCTAACCCAAATCATAGCTCAATATGTGAACATTATCTAAACCAAATCATAGCTCAATATGTGAACATTCTCTAACCCAAATCATAGCTCAATATGTGAACATTATCTAACCCAAATCATAGCTCAATATGTGAACATTCTCTAACCCAAATCATAGCTCAATATGTGAACATTCTCTAACCCAAATCATAACACAATATGTGAACATTCTCTAACCCAAATCATAGCTCAATATGTGAACATTCTCTAACCCAAATCATAGCTCAATATGTGAACATTATCTAACCCAAATCATAGCTCAATATGTGAACATTCTCTAACCCAAATCATAGCACAATATGTGAACATTCTCTAACCCAAATCATAACACAATATGTGAACATTCTCTAACCCAAATCATAGCTCAATATGTGAACATTCTCTAACCCAAATCATAGCTCAATATGTGAACATTCTCTAACCCAAATCATAGTTCAATATGTGAACATTCTCTAACCCAATCATAGCTCAATATGTGAACATTCTCTAACCCAAATCATAACACAATATGTGAACATTCTCTAACCCAAATCATAGCTCAATATGTGAACATTCTCTAACCCAAATTATAACACAATATGTGAACATTCTCTAACCCAAATCATAACACAATATGTGAACATTCTCTCTGCAAAGGTTGACTTTGATAAGTGAAGCAGAACAAAGTTACAGAGGGTTTAGAACAGAGAACATTCAGACAAGGTCGCATTGAGTCCCATTGGGGCCCATTGGGGCCGATTGGGGATATTTGAATGACATTTGAATTTTTTTCATGTACAAAACCATATATTTCACTTGTATATTGCTTATGGTGTTCAATGCATCCAAATACAGCATTGTTGGGCTTTTTTTTGTTTTCATAAAACAAGCTATGATTTATAGTTTTATATAACAATCTCCCAGTGTACCCCCCACCCCTAGGGGCGGATCGGTTTTAAAAGGTTGCGTGGCGGTAACGTGTAACAAAAGAACCCGTAACACCTCACCAGGTGATTAATCCCCTTTCGTGAAGTTTTTTTTGTGAGACTTTGCTCGACTTCCACACAGTCGGACACTGTTTGCCCATCAGATCCATCCCAAAAAAAAAAACACACCATATGGCCCACTTTGTGTTTTCCACCAAATATTTATTTTCCCAGTTTTTTTTTTAGAGCAGACTCAGATCTCCAAACGATGGGCGGGTTACCTGCCAAAGTAGCAGGTAGAGGAACTCACAAACACTTCTCGGCATTTAACAGATGGCCGGAGGTCCAGTAACTAAACCCGCCCTCGTGCTCCATGAAGGGAATCTCTCCCAAAGGCATGCAGGTGGTGTTCAGAGCTCCAAAAGGACCTGGAAACCAGTCAGCAGCCGTTTCAGCACCAAGGACAGCGACAGGGTTCTGAAGTTGGTGCTTTTCGGTGTCTTTCAACTCCTGTTTTCATTGTGTAGGTGATCTCATAGGATCCATTTGAAAGGGATTCTCTGGCCAATGTGTTGCCATGGGTTCCAGT
>JBAMJR010000269.1:0-190000 GCA_038501785.1 Myoxocephalus aenaeus
TGACCAAATCATGTGGTTGTCAACTTTGTCCCCCTCTGTTCAGCAGACGGGTTAGGGCGGGTTTGTGGGAGATGGAGGAGGCTGAGGAGGCTGAGGAAGGAGATGCTAGTGGTGGGGGTCCTCCCCTGTTTTAAAACAAGTGCCTTTCTCAGAGATAATAGTGTGGGCTGTGGGTTATAAATGATGCATTTTGCTCACCAGGGCCTGATAATAGTGGATTGGGTATGGGGGCGGGGGAGAAAGTTCATCGCTCTCTTATCAAAGCTCTGTGACATTTCTCCTTCAGCTGTACAATTTCATATCACATATCTGCTTTAAAGATGTGGCACCTTTTGTTGAACCGATACCGTACATTCCATTTCACCCCATATACCTCTCTCGCGGTATATTAATTTATAGCCCATTTGTGGGCTCTATAACGCGGCCTGTCGGTGGAGATGACTGGGATTCATTGGGACATCTGTGAATTGCCACGCACAGGTTATTGAACTTTGAACAGCAGACATGTATTTGCTGTGATTCAAAAGGTAGTACTCGATATCAAGAGGGATCCTCTGCATAGTGAAGCTCAAACACATTTTCCCCACTTATCTCTGCTGTTGTCGTTCTTTGTTTCCCCATAACAGCCTACCTCCCTGTTAATATGCGCAAGATAATTGGGAAATAAAGGTGAAGTAAACCAAAAGCTTTTTTCTTTCCTTTTCTTTTTTTGTGTGCCTCGGGCAATTACTTTTCCTTGAAGTTGGTTCTTTGAACTAGTTAGAGAAGTCAAATTAATGTTGAAAACGGCACGAACAGACCCATTGCTTTAACAAATGTTAATCTGCGGTTGCAAGTTCATGATGTCATTTGTCATCTCTGACCATTCGCAGAAACCTCGCTCCGGGCCAGAAATTGTATTAAGAAGATTCAGGCTTTAACTTCATGTACATTAATAGAACCATTCATACGGTGAAATGTGAATCGATCATTGCATTTCCAAGAATTAGGGTAAAGAGTAATTCAGTTCTAGTCTTAAATCAACATTATAGCATTCTGATTAAAAATGTCTCTTTCAAAACAGACTTCATAAAATATCCTTTATTTTTGTGAAAATCTACAGAACTTTGTTTGGAATTCCAGTGGAGATCCCAATTTTTCTAAAGCTACCAAATATGTTCACAAAATATACCAAACGTCCGGGGAAATATGTATTGAATTATCATCGTATATAACTTTTCCCGTTGGATTGTATGGTGCGAGTATATCCTGGGTTTGAAGCATAAACGTCATGTTAAGGGTATGTCCAAGGGTGTTGAATTATATCTAATAATATTATTTCAGAGTAGAAATTGGTAGTTGAGCTCTTTTAGGGTCTCTGTCTCAACAGTCCATACCCATTTATTCTTTAAATCATACCCAGGCTGGCACCCCGCCACTGAGGTACTCATTAGCATTCAGTCGTATGCCATTGAAGGCGAGAGATGAGCTCTCCTAGTCCACCACACCATGACAAAAAAGAAAGACAGGACACACATTTGAAGAAAAAAAAACTAAAAAACAAACAGATGCCAGCGTGGAGCATCTTGGGTGCTATCTGAGGAGGATCTCCACACACAAAGGGACATTCATTGGTCTGCCAAGTATCTGTGGAGTGCAGGAACAGACCCTAGAGTCTAGCGACAGATGATGATCTTATCGAGGGAGGGGTGGGGCGTAGGGGGTGGGTGGGGGTTGCAGAGGGTGAAGGTGGCGAGGAGTGGGTTTGGTTGGGATTTTCGGAGGGGGGCCACATTATGGGCTTCATTTTGCCAACGTGTGTGGCATTTGAGAATTGGACGATGCCCAGGCGCTGAGGTCGTTAAATCTCCTCATAGCCCGTCATGAGCTCTCCTCTTGGTTCCGTCTGTTTGACAGACCGAACACGTTTTGGGCAGCCTGTAAGAGGTATTATAGAGTTTTTGCGGTTTCCTGGTTGGTTAATGAATGAATGAATATATACTTTATTAATCCCCGAGGTATATATTCATTCATTCATTAACCAACCAGGAAACCGCAAAAACTCTATAATACCTCTTACAGGCTGCCCAAAAAGTACCAGCATATTCTTATACTTTTTTCACCAAACCTGTAAATGCTCATATAAAGAACATTCAAACAGTGCATGGAGGGAAGTCATTATTCATCCACGGGGTGTTTTTGTGGAGATCTTCCACCAGTTTCTGCAACAGATGTGACAAGCCATCTGTGAGCCAAGGTCCTCAGGCAACATTTGGTGTGAGATGCGCACAACTGGCACCTAAACATGGCGGACCACAAACCGCACAAATTGAATCGTACCCCCTTGTCGTCGTCCCCCCCGCCTTCTTGCATCCACACCAGTACCCCCTTTTTCATTCCAAGCACCCGGAAAAAAAGAGAAAGAAAGGGTAAAGGAAAAGGAATCAGAATCGTTGGCTTGGGGATTGCTTGTGCCGTTTGTCAAGCGGGGCTAAACAGGAACTTGCATCCAAGCGGTTAAAGGCCGTGGGTCTTATCTGAGGACAAACAGAATGCATCAAGCGGTGGCTGTTGCTCTCCGTGATGACGACCAGCTGTGCACCGATGTTTAATTATTTCTCTGTAATGAGCTTACCCACCTTCCACTGCAGCACCGGGGAAGACAGCATGCAACAGCAGGAACACTGGAGGGGAGACGGAGTGGAAAGAAAGAGCGAGATAACGGCGTCCAGATGATCTTACTTATGGGCCTATTCCAAAACTGTGCCTGCGTTTTCTCTCGAATATGACTTTGTGTTTAGACCGTTTGTTGGTGTTGCAGAGATATCTTCTTTTTATTTGGTCAAACAGGTGATTATTTTATTATGGGTGACATTTAGCTTTTGTATTGTCAGCGGAGTGACCACCATCGTTGAGTATATGATCAGCAAGTGCGTTATTTTGGGCGGGGAGTAACGCTAAGCGATCGTGTTTATGCATGCAAAGGAGCACATAAACGCACATTTCCATATGAGCACAACAGACGGACACAATGGCGCGCCCGCAGATACACGGCTGATATTTACACAGTGGAACAGAGCTGAATAGGTCATTATACAGCGAACGCACCAGAAAAGTTCAGCGATCACTTCAGCCCATTCAGAATGCCCTGAATACCCATTAGCCACACGTGTGACCAAATAGGTTAAAGAGACACAATGTTAACAACTCGTGTAGAGTTTGTTTGAATAATAATAATACATCAGGATTATTTGCCTGGCTAGATAGTTGGCGGGTTGGCTTCCTGCTAGAATGTCAGTTCTTCCTTTGCAGGATCTCAGAATAATGATGGCAGCTGACCCCGGATCTCTGGCCTCCCAAAAGATCATTCCAATGATCAAACGGTCGCATGTAATAAAAAAAAAAGCCTAAAACATCACTCTGTCGCGATAAAAATTTCCTTTGTTGGAGTTGGTGGAACTTCTTCAGTCTCGAAAGTTCATGAAATCAGAAGGAACTTACAGACGCTACAGATGTCCGGATCTTCACACTTCCTCTAACAAGACCTATCTGGGTTGTCAAGGCAACCATTCGGAAATGTACAGTTGAGAACTCTCCCATGCACACACACACACACACACACACACACACAGAAACATCCTCTCTGGTAAACTATGTCACGGCCTGCCATGGGGTTTATCATAACTATTTGATTAATCACCATCCCGAAAAAGTACACTGAATCTAAGAGATAAGACAGTAAGAGGGGTGACAGGGAGGTGAACACCGGTAGTTCTAACAGCGCTATCCGGTTTCACTGTTAATTAACTGGAGCTCTGCACAGCACTAACAAGGGCCCAGTCTTCCAGGAGCAACAGAAATAGGCCTGCCACTGGCTGCTCTCGCCAGCCAGCAAGCCTGCACTGTCTCACAGAGATTATCTCAACACAAGACACCTTTCAAGTCAGGTTAGCGCGCCATGTGTCTGAGGAACACCATCAGATGGATGCTCGCTTGATTTGCTTATCCAGTTTGAAAAAAAAAAAAGAGAAAAAAAAGCTTGGCTTCAACCTTCGCGGTGAGGCAATAATGTGATGTAGGTTTGAGGGGAGAGGACACCTGAATGAACGTCACTGTGATTTGATGTGGAACTTGGTGTGCTACATAGATGGCTGACTGGTTTGGGTTCTGGTGTGCGTTTCTTTTCCTTTTTAGGAGAGCTGGATGGCTTCCTTAAAGACGGCGAGCGTCGTATCAACAGCCGGCAGGAGCTCCCTGTGGGGACAACATGGGGACCCTTCGAGGGAAAGATCGAGATGAGCACTGACAGCATTGCACTGGTATGTTCTTGTTCTCGTCAACTGCTGTATCACTTTTGAATGTTTGGCCACCACTGTTTAATATTAGCCAACCACAACTAGACCACAATGGTTGGAAATGACTGGATAATATAATAGGGAGCTGAAGTTACTAAATACAGGGTGATTTGAGAAGAAGTCAGCTCAACACATCTTATCCAGAGTTTTGGAGCGCAATACAGGTGCTCAATACAGAATTCAGAGCATGTATTGCCTCCACGTGGCTCTCAACATAGAGAAGCTAACAGTGCTAACAGCACAAACGTAAACAAAGCACAAAGAAGCGTGGACTACAACACACACAGGTAGACGTTACTCAACTATATCTTGTTTGCTGCTATAGAAATGCTCTGAATCCCGTAAAGAGAACTTTGAACAGAAAGTAGCAGATCACCGCCAAGAGGCCACTGCCAGAGGATCTCAGGTTGCTCTCGTTTGGTCTTCAGCAATGCAGCTCGCTGGTCATGCAATGCTTTAAGCTTTAGCTGACACGTCGATCCTAAAACGAACAGAGAGCCGTGTAGAGCAGCTAGAACTGGTGTGATGGGATCCCATCTGGTAGTTCCTGGTTAAAACCCTGGTTTGTACGAGCTGTACAAATCAGAATGAAAGCGAGTGAAAGGAGCATCGCAGTAATCAGGACGAGACCAAATTAAGGCATGTGTGGCGGATTTTACCATCAACACCCTGGATCTTTTACAATGTTCCTAGATTGGTACCTCATCAGGAGCATGTTCCTGTAAGAAGAATGTCCCTCGGGGTTCAGCTGAAGAAAGTTGTTTGCCATCCAGTTATACCAAAGTCACTGGGACTTTATTGGAAGGTGTATAATGAGGCACACTTTACAAGGTGTTATAATTGGATGCTCTGAAGCACTTTGTGGGAAAAGGTCAAACTGCCCATTGGTGGGGCGATGAGTAAAAAGACAAAGCAGGTCATGCAACAGTAGAAGAGGATATGAACACACTTTCACGAACTGAGAGCCCAAGTGATGTCTTTACTAACGACTTGCTTCAAAATATTAAATATCAATGATTTATAAACCATTAGTAAACCATTAGTCACCGTTTATAAAGTATGGCTAATTAAAATCTGTTTGTTGGACTGAAGGGATGATTAAATTCATTTATTTGGTCAATCTTTGCCTCTGGCAGCCATGGGAACAGGATTGTCCTACTGTACATCTAAAGGCCGTATTAATGGCAATTCCCATGACATTCAAACCCATTGAGGTGGCTCTCCTGGGACCCAACTGGCCCCCTTTGAAGTGCATCCACTTCAACCACTTAATCTGCATATTTCATGACAAAACACTTTGATTGGTGGATTTTGAACTGAATGAAGTCACAATCCATTATGTTTTATGTTCCTTCGCACACAGCAGCCTTCATGTCTCTTGTTTCAAAGAGGCTGGTGTTGACCCGCTGCTCCGGTGGAGTGACGAGGCCCTCCAAGGGTTTCATATTCCATTCTGCATTTGGATTAATTAAGAAATTCCTATTAAAATCGTAACCAAGCTCACATTCATCCTGTTAAGAAACATAAGGAAAAGTCCATGAGGATTTTTCAAACTCGGAGGCCCCCCCCCCCACGTTTTTTTCCTTAAACTTTACTAAATCATTTTTAGAGCAGTTTTTCGACTGTTTTCTAAGCTCCCCTCACGGTTTTGAAGTCATCAGTGGCTTTCAATAACCCGGGCCGTATTATAACCATGAAATATGGCTTCTCTCAGGGTAAAGCCAGTTATCCTTGGGCGGAAAAGTGATTTGACAGAGCAACACCTCAAGTCGCCTCCCAAAGTAACACACTCCATATACTCCAGCAATCTCTGCATGAATTTCCCTGAAAGGCGTCCAATACCAACCCTTCAACCGTCCCTCAAATGACCCCGCTGACTCAGGCGGAAATCATCTTTTGAGAATCTCTTTGTTGCTCGTCTGCTTTTCACAGACACAAACTTTGCAAATTCATCACCCAGCTGAACTAGATGCATACGCTGATCGTTGCTCTTGGCTAGAGTGATACGTTCTTAACTAACTACCCTCCGAGGAATTCATCCAGATCCTCCTCAGGTTTTTCTTCTTTTTTTTTTAAGCGAGCAGGTGCTGGTCATCACCTGTAATAGGCTGTGGAGGGGTTACAGAATATGCCAAACCTCCCTCGCAATTAAAAGCCGAGGAAGACGCTTTGGCATATTGCCTTTAAGGATCTCATGTGTGTCTATTCTCCCGGGGGGCCCTCTCAGTGCTTTGCTGCTTGCCCTCCTCCTCTCCTAAGTTTCATCTCTCCAACTGGGTACTGGCTGTTAGCAGTTTCTCACTATCTCTCATTAAAGGCTAGGTCAACCCAACTGGCATGTTTTGTTTTACCGAGGCTCCTTTCAGGGTTCAGTGTAACTTTTTACTTTGTTTCTTGGACGCAGAACGAGCCAGAAAAATATCAGCCGATTCCTCGTATTTAGGCACGTCACGAGGGAATCATCTCATTTACAGTATTTTTTTTTTTTTTTTTTAAATGAAACTTCTAGTTATTGAGCTGTTGCCTTGTTAAAACATGCAGCCGTTGGCAACATCCGTAATGTGTATGCTGCGTTTATCTCAAGTTATTTCAGTGGGAGGCAAGGGAGTTGTTCAAACCTTCCAACATGGACGGGGGGAACAAACCCTGATGCCTCACCTGGAGAAGGGGGATAGGAAAGTAGAAAGAACAAATGTGAAAATGAGCAGAAGAAGAAGAAGAAGAAGAAGAAGAAGCGTGTCAGGGTTGCCAGTGCTGCAGAGCGGGGTCAGAAGGCAGGCAGCAAGTGTTTGAGGTAGAAATAAAGGCTCATTGCTTCAGCTAGGAGGCACGCTCAGTCATTCTCATGAAGTGTGACCTCCACAGACTATTAAATCTCCTTTTACTCTCTTAGTTTTTTTTTTTAAACCATCGAGGTGAATGAATTACCCCAAGGCAGCCAGGTATATGGCATGAGCGACACCTCTCTCGTGAATGAAACACATGACCTGCGCGGTGAGATATTGATATGCCCTCTCTGAAGTCAAACAGATTTGACCCATCTGCGTCCAGATGCGTCGTTTCAGATACGGCTTTTTGGAGGTCAGGCTATTTTTGTCGTGCCTGCCACAGGTCCGTTCCTCGATCCTTGGCACGGCGCCCGGAGAGCGCCTGAAAGTGTAACGTCTCCTTAAAGTGGCTCCCAGTAAATAATGAAAATCCTGTGAACTTAAGCAGCTTCTTTCTGCATCAAACTAGAGCAGGAGCCGTTTTGGAGCAGGGCACGTGTAGGGCCGGCCGGAGTCTGATGGAGGGAGGTGGGTGAGGACGGAAGGTAGGGGGAAGGGGAGGGGTTTATGGTCCCCGGAGGTAGTGAACGGGAGCGGGCCGGCTGCCGGTGGACGACAGGCCTCCGTAGCCGGCCCCCGGGAGTGATGGATGACGCCGGAGAAAGAGCGCAGAGTGGAGCGTTACGCACGGTTGTTCAGACAGGCCTAGAAAGAGAGGTGTAAAGCTTGAAAAAGAAGAGAGAGAGAGAGAGAGAGAGAGAGAGAGAGAGAGAGAGAGAGAGAGAGAGAGAGAGAGAGAGAGAGAGAGAGAGAGAGAGAGAGAGGCAGGGGAAAAACAGAGGGGGGGGGGAAGCATGACAGGAAATCTGGGCATCTGCAGGACAGAGATAGGGTCACATCTCAACCGTTTATCAAAGAGGAAAGCAGATTTCACAGCTGATGGGTCGGCCGTGGCAGGTCTGTAGACCCCAGGCGCTCAGCTTGGCGTGAGGCACTGGAGTTATAGTTATTGCTGTTGCAGACCTGTTAACGCAATCACATTGCGCTGTATCGGGGCAGCACATATGCCTGGCCTCGCCGTGGTCTTTATCATTCTTAGATCACATACAGATTTGAGACGTTTTTTTAGTCGAAATACAGAACTGGTTTCCACGCGTAATATCTTCTGAAGACGATAAGGAGATGTAAGGCAGCCTAAATGGGACACAACAGAAGGCTCTTAACTGGATTGACAGACAGAGACAGAGTCTGAGCTCAAAACTAACGGGACCCGGGTGAGAGCGCTCTGTTGGCGAGAGAGAGGCAGAACAAGACAATAAAAACAAGTGAGCTGGAGAAAAGAAAAACCAGGGTAAATCAACCAACAGTTGGCGGTGTGCTGCTTCCTTTGCCCCGCTCCTCTTCCTCCTCTCCTCTCCTCCTCTCCTCTCCTCGCCGTCTGACTGATGGAGCTGCCAGAGTTCCGTCTCATCCCTCACTTCTCTCACTGATCAATCAGACCATTAGACTCCAATTACAGCCGCAGCCCCGGCGCAGGTGAGCGACGAGCACATTCAGCCCCGGCTGCCGACAACGCCTCCGCCCGGCTTCCTCACACACTCTCCTCTCTCTCTCTCTCTCTTTCTCCTCTCTCTCTCTCTCTCTCTCTCTCACTCTCTCCCAAATTAACGCAAATTAATAATGACACTCAGACATAAATGTCTGCAACGGACGGGGCTAAATTAACAGTCTGGGCCGAAGCTATTGAGTAGCAGGTGTCTTTTTAAAAGAGGTAATTACCTACACCGGACAGAACCGGGAGGAGACGGCGGCCCCGCCGGTTCGCCTGGAGTGAGAGGCCTGGCCTCGGTGAGCCCGGCTCCCATTGTAGGTGTTAATAATTGATTGGGAGGCGAGCTATTAATGAGCAGCAGATTTAGAGCTCGGTTGTAAATGTGTGTTGATGAGGGTGTTGCCGCCTCTCGTACAATGCCTTACCAATGCTAATTACCGGGGCTTAGTCAAGGTGCACTGTAATGAGTCTGGATTCAATAGAATTCCGGTCTGCATGTGTTTTGAAGGCCTTTTAGTGCAAATGACATGGTAATTGTAATGCATACAGTTTGCGCAATTCCAGATCAAGATATATCGGGTTTTATCTAGTCCTCCATCTTCATGTACTGTTGTGTAAGAGCTTATACGTGCATATGGATCATGATCCCATGCTCGGGTCCTGAAACAAAGGCAATGATTTGGAAGGTTGCAAGGGCATAATAAGAGTCACTAAGCACTATAGGCTAGTAATGTATAATAACCAATTTAGGCCGAACACAATATCAAAGCATTACCCTTGAATAAAAATCATCATAATCATAGTTATGTGTTTGCCAATATATATATATATATATATATATATATATATATATATATATATATATATATATATATATATATATATATATATATATATATGTATGTATCTGTAAACATGTATGATAGTTGGAATAATTTTCACATCTGTTACATTTGTGCCTGTCGTTTTGAATTGCTTACGATACAAAATGAAGCCTTCATGAATTCTTGTGAATCTACTAGTGTTGCATGAGAGCCGAGCCATTAAACGCCTGCACGCTCGCACATGTGCACGATGTGTCTCGGGTATTTGTGTGTGTGTGTGTGTGTGTGTGTGTGTGTGTGTGTGTGTGTGTGTGTGTGTGTGTGTGTGTGTGTGTGTGTGTGTGTGTGTGTGTGTGTGTGTGTTGTTTGTTTTGGGTAGTGCTGTACGTGTGGGAGGTGCGTGTGCGAGCGCCTGCTGTGTTTTTTGGGGCTGTGAACAGAGAGCTTTAGCTTGTAGACTACAGAAGAGCAAAAATGTCAAGATACTGTCCTAATTTTCACCTGGGACAGAGAGAGAGAGAGAGAGAGAGAGAGAGAGAGAGAGAGAGAGAGAGAGAGAGAGAGAGGCTGTCAGCCGATGGAGTGTGATTATTGTGTAATTTAGTACAGGGGTAGGAATATGGGTCTGTGCAACCTCCCAAAAAAAAGATGCTCTAGAAATTATTCAGCCCATCACTCAAGCCATTTATCTCACCCCCCTTTCTTTTTCCTCTATTTTTGCCCACCTCCCTTCCCAATATGTTTATTGTGAGCTACCCCTAAACTTTAACAAGTGGCGGCGGATTTTTCTGTTTCAGAAATTATATTTTTCTTCTTGTCACTGCTTCATTAATCAAGAGGAGGCATTCTGAAAAATGTTTTGTTTTGGAGGCTGCAATCTATTTTGTGTGTGTGTGTACGCGCGTGCGCGTGTGTGTGTTGTAGTTAATCTGCGCCCGTGGCAGGTTTCCCCTCCGAAACGCAGCGCTAAGCAGCGGTATCGCAGGCCTATTGTTGTAGCCTCTGTCATAGCAAGGAGAGCCTGATGCAGGCCTGGGCTCGGCTGATAAGGAAAAGAGGATTCAACATGGCTGGAAAGGAGAATCAGTGGGACTTGAGAGTGGAGTACGGATGGGGCAGATGCGCTCGTACACACACACACACACACACACACACACACACACGAACAGAACCATGCACAAATGTTCTACACATACACAGTCACACATGAGCCGAAGCACACACACACACACACACACAAATCATCACCATCATCATCACACTGGCACATGCCCAGGCAATTATTTACAGTAACATCCAATTACATATGCAAGAAGGCACCCCAGGATAGGACCTCTGTGTAGCCTAGCTGCTAAATCACTCACACACACACACATCCAGCAATATGCATGCACGTGCACACAAACAAACAAACAAACCATTAAACAACCAAAAAAAAATAGCATTTTGATTTATGTTTGCATTTAAAGGTGGCCCGTGCTTTCTATCTGTAAGTCACACTGTCTTGGATACTGGGTTGTTGTTTTATTTTTTTGAAATCGCCAGACACTATCAGGACTAACAGGATTTGAATTTCTAGAGTTGGACACACAAATAATTTTGGCACAAAGAATGTGGCTTCGTCTAATGAAATAATGGGCCCAAATTTTAGGCGGAGAACCAATTTGTGATTGCATGCATCAATTATTTCTTGGGTTTAAACCAATATCAGGGCTGGGGTCTCTTCAGATGGGTAAAATGGTAATTATCTGGCACTGCTCGGCGTCATCCATATATTTATTGACGCTATTTATCGATGGTTTTCATGTTCCTGCGTTACAACAACAAAAAAAGGAGGAGAGGGAGCATCAAAGCATATTGTATTGAAGTAGCCCTTTAAATGTAGGCTTTCTTTAAACGCAGATCAATATGACATTGATGTCCGTTTGGGAGGCAGATGGATTGCAGGCTGTGATGAAAGAAACTCACAGCTACTGTTTTTTTAATTTATTTATTGCTGTACACATTTTCCCAAGCCTGCTCTTTCAGAGTTACTGTGTGCATGGCTGGAAGTCACTGCTCCTTGTATTTAGCCGTGAAGCACTCAGTCAGTCGCCACAGTCAGACAGCTATTACGGCCACGGCCGAGCTCCACTGTTTGAGAGATAATGCATGGTTGACTTGATCTACAAGTGAACCTGACATTTTGCCCGTCCCTTACATCACAACACAACTACACCCAAACTGATATGGCAGGTCTCCTGTATACACACATATAAAGATGGGGACCAACAGCTCGCCATGTTTATGATTTTGACGCATTCATATCTACATTAGATATTAGGTATTCTCTCCAAATGAAGTCTGTGTTATTCTCCTGTCACTCTTATCACAAGGAACAAAGTTTTCCCTCTTTATCTCCTCACTGTACAAGATGAAGGCGCTGACTATAAATGTTGAAATGAAACACGTTTTATGTCCTTTCACTCCTCTAATACATCTGCTTTCACCAAATTCAAAGCACCTTTATGCTACTTCATACTTCTGCTCGTTTCAGAGGGTAATATCGCTACACTGTATCTATCACTACATTTATCAGACAGCTATAGTTTCTGGTCACTTTACAGATCGAGATTTTAAATTAAAAACTAATCATGAACCTTGAACATACAATGTCATTATATTGATTAAACTTGGACCTTATGGTGCAATATATTATAATAAAACACTCAGACGGACAACGTGTACTTTTACTTAGACACTCAAGCACACTGAGCTGATATTACTTCTATACTCAAGTGGGATTTAGAATTTCAGACTGTAACTTGTTTTACTCAAGTAAAGGATCTGAATATACGTCTTTTCTGCTTGTGCCGCAAATTGGATTTGGTTGCACACAATTTTATTGTTGTGGAAATGCGCCTACTGCTGCAAACATTCTAGAACATCCGTATTTTCAATCATCTAAAAAACGCTAAAGATGCTTTCATCCGGTCATTTATTTGTTCTCTGCCGCTCTCTGTGTAGCAGGTAGATTCTAGATAAGATGAGCGTGCGTTATTGTGCAGATCTCACACTGCTCGTGTCGCTGTAATGACATGAATGGCTTCATCCTCACAGACGCCGAAGATGTGCCCATTCTACTGTTACTAGATAGACAGGCTGCTGTCTTCCTGCAGCAGAGCAGGACCAGTGACGGCTGAAAGCCCCGCAGTCCAGGTCCTTGGGGAAGACGGGTCCGGGGGGTTGCTCTCCACACACCCACAGGGGGCTAAAGGAGGGTGAGCCGGGTGTCCCTGTACCACCTCACACTCACACACAACTCTCTGGGTGTTTGCTGTCTGCCAGTGGCCCATCAGAGAGAGATACACAGTCTGCATAGCAAACTTGTCACACTGAAGAGATGCAGCGCCTGATGCTTATGTTTCCTGTGTGCCATAAACCCGGCGCAAAACAGCTTGATGTGAGCATTGACATTCCTGAACAACTGTTAAGTTCGGGGTCGCACAAACACCTACGTCACACGCTATCGCTTCCACACTGATCTCAAGAGTCTCCTTTAGCTGCGATTTACAGTAAACCTTAACAAGGAAGCAAGCAGAGCTGGGTTTCAGACTGCACAGGCAGCAATAGTGGCGCTCAGAAGTCCCCGGTTTCACGCTTATTCGCCTCGTTTCACAGTACGCAATATGTCTTCCCAAATGAAAGACTATCCAGCACGTCAATACACGCGTTGCCTCAAAGGCGCAAAAGGAGGAGGAGGAAGAAGAAGAAGAGGCAAAGAAAAGTGAAACTAAGTTGAACGGTGCCAGCTGCTTTGCCATCTGTCACTGTCATGGCTGCACTTGCAAAATGTTGAAACAACTTTCTTGAAAAGTGGTGCAGATAATGTTTCCATTTGCCAGCCCCCCGATAGTTATCTCGGTTCTTCCATGACTAACTGAGATCATAGCGGCTTGTTGGTGGCTGACCCACCCCTCTCCATTAGCTGCGATTGTAGAAATGTAAAGTTGCAGTTCTTCATGTTTTGCCGCTGGTTGGAAAGTGAGCAAATAAGACTTTAACACCTCCCCGAAATTGTATATTATTTACAGCAAAGAGCTCTCTACAAAAGCATTGTCGCTCTTCAGAGTTTCGTTTTTTTTCCCTCTCTTGTCACATTGGCGCAGGAAGCGGAGAAGCAAAGGGGCTTTCGCTTGCTTCACCTCCTTCAGAGAGCAGACGCACTGCCGCCCTACAGGGAGGCAAACCCCTGCTGGTGGACCTTGATAAGTCCTCGCCGTCCCCTGTCCTGGCCTTAGCCCTCTGATCCTCAGCCTAGTTGGATCGGGGCCGACCAAAGACAAAGCTCTGTCAAAACGACTCCGTATGAACAACAAGAAAAGAAATTCAATTCCTTTGACAAAAAAAAAGGTTAGCATTGATGATAAGAAAGCTGATAGGTGCTGGAGGAGATGAAGGTCTGGACAGTGTTCATTCACTCCCCGGTGGTCCGACAGCACCTCATTAGATGGATGTGTATGAGGCTGTCAAAGCGGGAATATTATACTGCGGGGTCGTCGGCAAACTAATTGGGTAACAAAGACCATTTCCAGCTCGAGAAACCCATCTTTTAACAGTCAGCGTGCTGAGACTCTGATAAGAGAGTTCACGTCTAATGCATTTAGCGAGGGCCAAGTTCACCATCTTTATCTTATTTACTTAACTTGGTGTAAATATTGTTGGCCTTTTTTCGGGCCGGATTTAGCCAGACCTCTCTGAAGTGCACCCGGGGATCAAACTATTGCGCACTGCAGCAATATGTGGACGATCAGGTGGTATGCAAATCAAACATACCTTTGGTGGGGTTTATTAGTCGTTAGAACAAAGTGACTTGTTTCCTCTCTTTGTTCTTTGTCTCAAATTATTATAATTGTTTTATTTGTTGTACTTTGCGGTTATTCTAATTAAGATTCTGTCCACTTTGATATACGTAGAGCTTCAGAATGCACAGACTTGAGAGAGTCTCCTGAAATATAAAATCACATGCTATTCTAATGCATCATGAAACTCCACCAGAGGAGAGAGGGGAGTTCAAAAGAATATTAAAATCCAATACCTAGAGGGGGGCACAGGGGTTTATCTAAAGTCAGGGGCTTTATTCAAGCATCATGCCTACTATTTTATTGTTTGTCTTTATTTGCTGCCTCTGACTGATCCTAGTCTTCCGCGTGTGGTTATGAGAGCAGGGATTTGTTGTGACCCCATTGACTGATTGACTCCTGAGTTCCCTTTTTTCCTCTTTGAAGAAATCACCCCCCCCCCCACCCCACCCCACACACACACACACACACACACACAATCTGCATGTTTATTCCCGACAGAGAGCGAGTGGTTCTGTCCGGAGAATACGCCACCCGCCACCTTGACCCCCAGGGGCCACGGTAATATCCATACAGGTGAACATTACTGGCTCCGGGTTCCCCTATTATGTTCCCTCACACAGCTTCTCGCCGCTCGGGGAGTCAGCCCCAGCTTACATGCAAGAGATCAAACAAGTCCTTCCCAATTGAATTCAAATGGGAAATTTCGAGTAATTCAAACAGTGAGTAGTGAAGCGACAGGGCTGTTCTGTCCCCTGACCAAAGCCAAACACTAGCTGTGTGTGTGTGTGTGTGTGTGTGTGTGTGTGTGTGTGTGTGTGTGTGTGTGTGTGTGTGTGTGTGTGTGTGTGTGTGTGTGTGTGTGTGTGTGTGTGTGTGTGTGTGTGTGTTCATACCTCCAAGATATGATTAAGTCCTGGAGCGCATGCATTACAAATTCAGCTTTCTCTTGTTTACAACTTCAAATAGTTCTTGGGACATACGCATTATACAGAGTTACAGAAGTACATGCGCATTTACTCGAGAAGTTGAATTAAACATTCTCCACTACAAAGAAAGTTGGAGACATTGTTGAATGATGCTGAAGGGCTGGGGAGGGAAAAGAAGTTGAGACTGGATCCGTAGAGAGCAGTGAGGGTGATGTGCAAATATTAAAGGAAAGGAGAGGAGGAAAGGAGAGGAGAGGAGCAGATAGGAAATAAAAAGAGGGAAAGGAAATGATGGAAGAGATGAGAGAGGAGATGAGGAGGAAAGGAAAGGAAAGGAATAGCAAAATAAGAAATACGAAATGAAAGGAAAGGAAAAGAGAGAGGGGAAGGAAAAAAGAGATGATAGGAGATGAAAAGACGAGGAAAGGAAAGGAAAATAAATGATTAGCAAAACGATGAACAGGGAATGACAGGAAAAGAGAGAAGGGGACGGAAAGGAGAGATGAGAGAGGGTATTATATGAGGAGAAAAGGAAAGACGAGGAGAGGAAAGAAATAGCAATAGGAAGGAAGGAAGGAAGGAAGGAGCAAAGAGAGGAAAGGAAAAGTAAAAGAATAAAAAGGAAAAGAGAGAAAGGAAAGGAGAGACGAGAGAGGATAGGAGATAAAACAAGGAAAGGAAGGACGAGGAGATAAAAGGGAAAAGAATATCAAAAGGAAAGGAAACAAGAGCAAGTAAAAGGAAGCATATCAAAGCAAAGGGAATGACTGGAAAGGAAAAGAAAAGCAAAAGAATTCACAGGAAAGGAAAGGAGGCAGGGTGGAGAAAGGGGTTGCTTGTCTTCGGGGCAGGTACAGCTTACTCTAAACTGTTTGGCTTTAGAGTTGGAGCACCTCAATGCGCCCCAAGGTCTTGAAGAACGGAGCACAGAGGATAGAGAGCCCCCTCCCTCTGGATCTCCCATTCTCCTCTCTTCCCTCCCTGATGCAGTAAGATTCACTTTGAAAAATAACATTTCTAGATGCGCCGCTAATAATTTAGCATTGCTCCCTAATCAGCATCCCAGGCAGCCAATCCCTAGTCGGCCTTATAACCGCTCTGTTGTGTCTTAAACTGAGCACGCGGCCATCATGCAATGCCGCCCACAGTCAATATAAATACAAGCATGTGTGGGTATTTCAATGGAGGGTGGGTATTTCAATGGAGGGAAATAAGCAATAACTAATGCAGCACATGAACTTTGATGCGTACAGTCCAGTCAGCAGGATAAAAGGTGATTTAAATGAGGAAATATTTATTCCCCAAAGCGCCGCCAATGATAGCAGCAGCCAAATAAAGGCACATGCGCACAGTGATGGGTGTCCCTTTAAAGATTCCGGGGGAACAGCAGTGACTCTCTCAATTTAATCGATTTTTGAAAATGAAAAGTCAATTTAACAAAGTTGAAAAGAGAAAGATGGGCTGAGGGAGGAAGAAGAAGTAGAAGAAGAAGAGGGGGAAGAAGAAGAAAAAAGGCATTCTCTTGCACTCAAGCAGTAAACTAACTGCCGCACAGAGCAGGCAGAGATTTCAGCTGAATTATCTCCCACCTCACATTTGCTCTTAGGCAAGCAGTTTAAAAGCCAAGCGATTGAGCCAGTGATCCAATTTGAAATGCAGAAATGATTAGAGCAGCTTGCCTCATTTCATATCGAAATTCTCTGATTTATGACAGGGCACCAGCCAAGATCTATCTCTAAAGGGAATTAGTGTGCAATTCCTGCATATTTCTGTTATTTAGTCTCTGCATAGCAGATGCTATAGCCTTAGCGAGAGAGAGAGAGAGAGAGAGAGAGAGAAAGAGAGAGGGGGGGACAGAATGAAAGCCGTTTGTGGGTATCTTTTCATTTCGGCAGATGTAACCGGGGCCATTTAGAAGGAGGAGGGAATGACACAAAAGCAGACTTGAGGAATGATGGTATTTCTCACCTTATGTAGGATGTTGACAGAGAATCTTATTTCAGGATGCAAAGGAGAAAAACAACATGCAGCATCCCTACGAATTATGCAGAGCTTTCTTTTCCCCGGCATGCATATAGCGGTGGGAGAATACAGACTGTGTTTTCATTCAACAAAAAAAATAAAATAAAGACCCTTGCAACCCATCCATCCTTGAGGCTAAGAAAATATTAATACGGAGAGCGATAACGAGGGCTAGAGGAAAATCTCCCTTAATGAAATTTCCAGTTGACCACATGCAATTTGTTTCATCGCAGTGAACAACTAATTGCAATGGACGTTATCAAGGTGTGAGTGTGCTGTCTGCTGTAAACTGAGTGGTAGAACAGGTACAAATCCTTTATCCTTCCTCCCATGTTAGAAACAGAGAACATATCAACTTGACATAACCCATACGTAAGCTCGCTTTTTTATTTTTTTTATTATGCTGCTAGTATCCTCTGAAAGGACATGGTGCTCCTGAAAATGACATTCCCATACAACGAAACTGGTGATTTACGTTTCGAGAGGAAACCTATTTTGTCGTGGATTATGGTCGCTTTAAAATAAGTTTAAATAAGTCCCCAGAAGTCCGCATGGGGAGGAGGTCCGGGGGCGGTGGAAGGCTCATGTTTTGCACCCAGGTCTCTTGTGAAATGCTCTTGGAGCCACAGCATCACCAATACAATACCATAGTCAAAACATGATTTATTTGACTCAATCTAACCAAACAGTTTTGCAGTTTTGTTATGTTTTGTTACAATTTACAGCAAACACCGTGTGTAACTGCGACCGCAATCTGGGAGACAATACATTTACTTTGGAACGTAATTGAGAGTGCAAGAGTTTACGTTTATTTCATTTAAGTTGTGTGGGAGTGTAATTTTTATTCTTGTGACCAAGAAATTGTGATTCATTTTGGACGTTGCGTTACGTTGCCTTTGAATGGGTCAAATATGTTTCATATATATCAATCAGGGATTCAAGTGAAATACAAAATTGATCAAGTGTTTTATTCTTTATCCAAAATATGTTAATGCCGTTATGTGCCTGGTGTTTTTTGCTTTTTTTAGGAAGAGAAAAAAAAAAAAATGGCAGTACTTGACACCGAGTGGGTGTTGAAAGCGGCGTGCGAAGCCAATGAATGTGTCGAGATATTCAGACGGAGCGGTTTTGATCTCTCAGTTGTCTAAATCCTGCAGCTGTGGGATCAAGATGGATACAGTGCCAGTCAGTGACCTTGGTGGAGGGAAAGAAGAGAAGAAAAAAAGAAAAAAAGCCATGGGGGAAAATAATCATTCCCACCAAGGTTTGTATCGATTTCACCTGCCCTGACCATGAAGCGGGTTAAGAGTAGCCAGTGGTGGTGAAATGGTCAGCGGCGATATCATTAGCTTGTTGTTTACACAGGGAAGCAGGGAGTTAGAGGAAGGCTGAGTGTCACAAGCCACTTTCTTCTTCACCTCCTTCAGCTGATCAGAGGATCATGGTATCAAGGAGGGATTAGTAGCGACTTGGGATTTGTGTGATTGGTTAATTTATTGCGGTGATGGCAGGTCTTTCATCTATGGCAACATTTAATCAGCGCAGCCACAGAGGCTATTACAGGTTAGCTCCTTTCTGGAGTCAGTCCGGCTGTGCCATCAGCTCTATCACAATTCCCCTGAAATTTCCAAATTATCTGGAACAGGCTTTAGCTTCTCAGTAATAAAAATTAGAACAGATTCCTGATAGAAGCTTTTGCTCGCACAGGGCCAATTATAAATAGTACAGCCCTGCCTTGGAAGAGGGAGAGAGGGGTGAAGGGGAGGGATTGAGGTAAAAAAAAAAAATCCAACTCCGAGAGATGTGCGCGGAACTTATCGTTCAGCCTCCGCTCCGCTCTGATCCAAATCCGTGTGGCTGAAAATTTATATTAGATCTTATCACAGAGGCCTAAGTCGAGAAAAAAAAAAAATCAATGAAGGTTATCTTTTATGTTGCAGCAACTTGTGGAAATATTGATTTTCATTTTATAGCGAATTTGGAGCATCAGTTTGTAATCACTTCCTCGCTGACTACACTGTTTCGGTCACTGTATCTCTTACACGGGGAACGGTAACAGGGCTCAGGGAGGAGAAGGAAAAAAAAGTAATAATAAAAAAAACACCGGCAGAGTATTGAAACCACTGGAGTGAAGGCAGAGGGTGGATAAACCATAACACACTGCACAGACAGGACGGTTTTTATCCAGGCTCCGACAGGGATGATAGTGTGTAAACTGATACTAAACACTGTACCTCCGCAAACCAAACAAATAATTACTTGTTTTCTAACATCTCTTTATTTCAATATTATTTTTTAGAAAATACCTCAAATTAAATAAGCAATCTTCAAGAAGATTCCCTTTTTTTTTCTAGGCAACATATTTAATATCCAACAGGGGTCAGCATGTCTTTAAAGTACAGGTTGTGGGCGTGAACGAGCTTCCATACTTCACATCCCCTGCTTGTGGCGCCTCCCTCTCTTCCGGGGGGGGGAATCTAAATGTTCTGCCTGTCGTCCTGCATTTCTCCAGGCCTCGGCCACTCAGGCCAAACCGATCCGATTTTCATTTGTATTTGGCTCCTCCCCATTCCCGCAGACGCCGCTGCGTCTTAATCCTAAATATGTAGTGTGCGGTCTGCGTTTCTTTGTCTGCGTGACGTCTGGTACATGCGGCGTGCTTACAAAGCACGCGGGCCACCATTGTCGCGATCGATGCATTATGTAAATCTGCACCGGCAAACGGTCATGGGGTTTTGCTGCTGCTCTGTTTGCCAACAAAAGGGGAGTAAACGAAAATAGTGGTGGATCACGATTAAATCAAATATAATACCCGTGGTTTTTTTGTTTCTATCGCAGCAGCAACTAAAGGATTAATCCAGATTGCTGTAATCATTTTTGAACCCGTTCATAACAATGGGAAGACGTCTAGTTAAGGTGGTATTTTGGTCCCCGTTGCCTCCCATTGAGAGCAGCTGGAATATCATGAATTCCCAGAGGCTCAGAGGGACGGTGGAGAGAGGCCTCTCGCTGCTGAATAAGAGATGGCTCCAGTCTGGAGATCTAAGGAAGGGTTAATCTGATTCCCATTTCAGATAGTCGTCCTAGCAACAATCGGACCGGTCTGCTCTGCTCCTTTGACAGGGGTTTGAGATTTTCAGGTTAGCCAGATAGAAGACTTTATTGTGAGGCTAATTTGAAATGTGAAATCGAGGATGACTTAAATTACAGAGGTCCTCTCTCTCACTCTCTCTCTCTCTCTCTCATCTGCTGCCAGGACGGGATAAGAGGATGCCAGGAGAAGGAATAAGAATATCAACAGACACAATTTACTGTCTGTGTTTGATCAGTTTGGCAGTGTAGTTTGCCAGCGTGCAGAGATATATATATATATATATATATATATATATATATATATATATATATATATATATATATATATATATATATAGGGACTACGTAGGAATCTGTCTTTAGTGTCTTTAATTTGCAGACAAAATTCCAACAGATTGCTATCATCTTCCTGAGATGTATTTGCTGTTAGTAAATAAATGCTCTCTGAAAGAGAAAAAAAAGTCAGTTTGTCCTCCAGCCTCAGACTAGATAGAGTTCATGGCGAGAGAAATGGGCGGCTGGAGGAGGAGGAGGAGGAAGAAGAAGAAGAAGAAGAGGAGGAGGAGAATGAGGAGGAGGGGGCATGCAGGCGCACTGCCTGTGCTCATCTCTTGTGCATATCTGTGCCAATTCAGACCTTTAACATGCTCAAGTGACATTTGCATTTATCCTTGAAGGTTGTTTGCCTTCTGCGGGGGAGAAAGGGAAGTGGAAAGCGTGAACATTTCTTCTGTTGCATTAGGCAGATGGACGGCGTCCTCGGAACGGAAAAAGAAATGAAAGTGTTGGGATTTCACTCCCAGCCCCGACTTCTCTCCGCTCAACTATTTCTGTAACATCCTAATGAAGGAGGAGGTTCAAAAGTATAACGGCCTTGAAATACTGACGTTTTGCCTTCGAGTAATAATAGTACTACTGTACCCAGCTGCCTGGGATGTTGCCCACACTCACACGCCCAGCGCCACCATTTTGCAAGAGGCGAGAGAAAAAAAGGAGCACCAGAAAAAGAAAAGAAAACGGAGCAGGAAATCACACGAGGATAAATAGAGCAAGCAAGATCCCGGTGACACCGCGGTGGATGTTGCACTCTATCTCCCTCTTTTTTTCTTTTCTTCCTTCCGATGGAATAAAACTCCCACGTTTGACCTCTGACCGGAGAAGAAAAACGACCTTACAACATTCAGAATATTTTTTTTTTGGTCCGGCATATTATAAAAACCCCTAACCTCAATCGGCCTTTGAAATGGATACTGATTCTTTAAATTCTTCCCTGCTTGTTTTCAGGAAGTGGTGAGATCCTGGCGATACCGAGGCACAATGTGCCCAAAGTTCAGCGCTGAGCGCTCGCTTCCTCCTCCCTGAGAGTCGCCAGCCTTTTCTTTCTTTCTTCCTTTCTTCCTTTTTACATAAATCCTAGAGATGTTCTTTTCTAATCTTTAAGGGATCGTATGCTGAATCATTGCGGTTCAATCCTGGAAGATTATTCCTCCCTTTTTGACTCTCTTGCATTCATTTGTCACCACTCCAACCACGGTGCAACCTCACGCACACATGCACACGCACACACAACAACAACCTGCCCTGATTCTCCAATCTTCCCAGCATTGTAAAAAAAATAAAAAAGAAGAAGAAGAATAATAAGGGAAAGAAGAGGATTGGGGTGGACTTGGGTTGCATGGTGTATAGTTTCTGAAATTGTGTGTTTACGGCAATTCAGAGCAGCAGAGGAGCGTAACTCAGTGGTTATTAATGTTTCTTTAATCACCGGAATAAGCGAATGATTAGTGCGTGTTATCTGTCCCCGTCCAGAAGACGAAGAGGACGGTCCCGGTGGTGCTGAGCGCCGGCCCCAGGTGGCTGCTGGATGTGACTTGGCAGGGAGCAGAAGACAACAAAAACAACTGTGTGGTGTACAGCAAAGGTAAGCAAGCAGCGCCGGCATCCTGTTATCTCTCGGCGGCGCGACACACCACGCCACACAGCGCCGCCGCTAAAAACAAACAAAAACACTGACAATCCTCCATCCACTCCACTCCCCACCTGCCTGTCTGTCTTCCTCTAAGTCTGTCTCTCTCCCGCCATCTTTCTTTTACTTTTCTCTCTCCTCTCTTCTCTTCCTCACTTCTCAGTCACAAACACGCAGAAATAATTGCACTGCGAGGACACACACACACACACACACACACACACACACACACACACACACACACACACACACCATATCTGTTTTACTCCAAAGAGTCATTTATATCACTAAAACTCTGATTAGGAACTGAGAAACATCACTTGACACACAAAGTTAATGGTCTTTAGATTTCACAAGGTAATTAATGCCCCCCCCCCCCCCCTTTTTTCTTCTCCTCTTTTATACTAAGTGAATCCGTATCTCAGTGCAGATAGCGAGCAAAGCACAAGTGGAGTAGGGGCTCACCATTTCAATTCATTTGCTCTCGCACTAATACAGCGAAAGCTTTATCTGGTGCATCTTTTAATAAATCAGACAGCACCGGATATGGATTCATGTAAATAAGCGGCATATCTGTCAGAAAAAAATGAAGAAAAAAAACCATGTTGTTTATTCAGCCTTCACCCTTTAAACCACAAAGAAAAGAAAAAAAACCAAGTGACTCACTGTCGTGATGATAAACCCCCTCAATCTGCAGCATTGTGTCCGGCTTGCCCTCATTAAAGCGGCCCAGCGCGGGGATGTGCACAGAGCCCTGGTGTTTTTGACGCAGATTGCATGAGGAGATGCTTCGACTGTACGCAGCCCTGACACCCCCGTCTGCAGCCTCACTTCCCATGAAAAGCGCCAGGCTTCCGCAGCTATAATTGGGTCTTGACAGGGGTGTTAACCAGGGAGACGTGGTGAAAAAATAAACACGTAAATAAAGATGTGTTTTTGGATTCCGAAAAAATGGCGAAGCAGAGGGGCTCTATTTATCACTTTTCAAAAAGTGATTACCCCATGACAATACCCCCCCCCCCCCCCCCCCCCCCCTCCCCTCCAAAAAAGAAAAAAGCTGAAATGGAGCTTCTTCTCCCCTCAAAGTGAATAAGTGGCAGGAGTGGGATTTGCAACCGGGATTTTCAGTCTCCCAATTCTCATCTACTAATCACTAGACTGCACTGGGGAGTTATCCTCTTAACCGGCTACTTAACTTTGTGCTCTTTATCACCAAATCATTAAAGTTTTGATAAGCTGTTAAAGAAGATTATGCACTTCTTTAAAATCTTCTAATCTTTTTGCTCAGAGACCGACTGTATGGAGAAAAAAAAAAGGGGAGGGTAACAGGATTTCTCACTATATTTTGTTTCCTCCGTCACTCTCCATGATGATGCTATCTCCAGGATGATTATCATCATCACCACCACCTCAGCTCTGTGTCTCTTGACATTTCCTTTTGTTTGTCACTTCCCGTTTGACCTTATTAAATTACACACAATAACATCTGCAGACGTCCCCTTGTGAGAGTTGTTCTGTGTTGTGCTGCATAAGTTCATTACAGCAAATCCCCCATTCCCCAACATGAATCTCCTAACGCTTGCCAGCTGATGACAAACGATAATAGAGAGTTGAATACCAAGAATTAATTTAAATCTCGGAGTAGAAGTTAAGTATCTCTCGCCACCTCGTCTTAAGACGTTGCAGAGACGAAGGAAAAAAAACGGCGCCATTTCATTCTGCTCATTTCTCTAAAGTTTGGTGTTTGGAAGTATATATATATATATATTTTTCCCAAAGGTATTTTGAGTTTTCTCATCATGAAAACTGTTACAATAAATTTCAAAAATTTGCGACCATGATACCACACGGTACAAAAACTTCAGGCTGTGTTCCGCACTTGACTCGAGCAGCTTTGTTGCAACTCTGCCACATGAGAGCTTTGGATAAATTGGTTGGGTGTCCGTTTTTTCTCGACTCTCTATCCACATTTTGCTCCTGGCCACTCTGGGTTTTTTTTTTTTTTTTTAGTGGACTGGGAGTAAGTTCAGAAAGTGGTGAAGTGTTTGATGCCACTCATTCTTCTTCACCGCCAACCCGCAGGTGTGGGCACCCTCTGGAGGTGACACTGAAATTGAATGTCAGCGCTGAGAAAAAAAAAAGAACCAAAACTTTGTCAAATTCAATTCTGAATCCGGCCTCTTTATTTATTTTTCGCTCCAGTTTTTGAAGTGGCGTCGGAGTCGTGTTTATCGCGTCGACGCCACGACGGGGACTAAAACGCGGAAGAAAAAAAACAGGAACTCTCTTCCCACCTTGAAAAAAAAATAAAAAAGGCTGAGGCCTAGACTGTTTATATCTTCACCCTCTGCAGGCTGCTTCATTGCTCCCTGCAGATGCGTCACTTATGGAAAACAGTGAATATCTCAATACACAGTATGCTTTGCAGGAATATGCTTTGGCTTACCTTTCAGTGGTCTCGGCTTTTCTTTATGGCTGCCTGCAAAGATAGTAGCGGTTCACTTTGGATGCTCGCCAGGGTGAATCTATGGGGGAGTATCTCTAAGTAAGGACTGGTGATTGGTTTGAGTGGCTGTAGCTTTCTGCTGGGTGTTCTGTCTATGATTTCTGCATTACATTTTTTTTCCCCAGCACCAGAACTTTGGAGAAATATGTGGAGACAGGACAGGATTCAGCAAAAGGATTCCTCTGGGAGTTATATTCCTAGCAGCGTGTTATGTATAATACATGCACTGGAGTGTGTAACAAGCAGCGGGGAGGTGTATTCAGGTCCCCCGCGGGGCGCCCCCGGTCATCTGCACCGAGACAAGCCAACCCTATAGTGTCAAATATAGATTTACTTTTGGGATCTCACATTTCCCGTGTCTTCCTCCTGGACAATCTGCATTTCCGTTCATCCGTCTGTATCTTTTTGTCCAGGATTTCACCCATTTTGAGAAATTAGAAGTGAGGGGTAATGTTTGAGGCATTTGAAATGTCCTAAATTAGGATTCACGGAGCCATCCCATGAATATGAATCCATCTTTAAAATTCCTGTTTGCTCCAAAATGAGAGGCAGCGAGAGCCCCGAAGAGGAAGTGGGAAAGTGCAGTATCGTTTTTTCCCAGGCTGTCAGCACGGCCCTGTTTGTTTTACATTAAACTCCCAGGAAGAGCCTTAGCAGCCAGCCATTACTAAAACTCTCGACTGTAGCAGCGCGCTAACTCATTATCGAGAAATCCACCTGGAACTCCCACAATGCTCTCCTCCACACTCCGACGGTTTCTTTGAACCCCCGAAGTTATAAGAAACAGGCAGCAAGTCTGCAGAGTAATTATGTGTTACAGTAACGCTGGCGACGAAGGGGAGAGAGAGAGGGGGAGAGAGTGACAGACAGGGACCCAGAGAGAGAGAGAGAGAGAGAGAGAGAGAGAGAGAGAGAAATCTGTGGAGAGTTTTCCGTACTGATAAACAACAGATTGATAAACAATGCAGCTGAGAGATTCAACAGAGGAAAGAAATTCAGCCCCGTTTTGATTTTTTTTCTTCTTCTCCCAGTTGGACGTGTCTGTTCAAAATGCTGCAAAAACCTGCCCGATCGGAAGAATTTTAACAACTGTTGGGTTTCTCTTATTGTGAAGAAATCCCATGAAAAGAACAAGAATGTCTTCCCCTCAAAACTTTCTGACCTACCTATCCTGCTCTACTGAAAACGTAAATCTTTGAAAATGGGACATGAATACATTCCTACTATAGGCAGAATTGTTTCCTTCAACAAATGTTACTCATAGAGGAGTACAATTTTGTTGTGAATCTTTGGGGATTAATACACGTTTGGTACTTACAGCATAGCAGGATGGTGCATGTGGGACTGAAAGAAACCATGGAGCTGTCACGGTCTGGCTCTGCGTGCAGATGCCCTCAGACTTTAATTTTCTCGACTAGTCCGGGTTGTTTTCTGGGTTTAGGCGTTTTTTCTGTTTGCTGTGTAATTTTCCTCCCATGTTCTTTTACTACCTTTGCCCATCGACACTCCTGAATCTGCCTTGTTCATTCCTCCTAGCCAATCAGCTCGTTCCCCCTCACCGGAGCGTCTCTGCCCGTCTCTCTGCCTGCACTTCATCCGCTCAGCAGATCGGCTGCTATTTATCACCTGGTTTTACAGACTTGGTTGGAATTGAAGTGTAGGTCCACCTGCTACAGTCTTCATCACAGCAACTCTGTGGCACAGAAACATAACAATAACCTGATTCTAGCTGCAGAGGCTGAGGTTTTATGTTCAGGTCATTGTTGGCTTTGGTTTATTTTAATGAGGTTTGTTGACAATAACAAAAACATATATAGCCTGCGTTACACTTTAAAATGGGTGCATTCTTAAAAATGAAATGACTTTTACTATAAGGCAACATTTTATTCTAACACTTAATTAGTTCGATTTGATCATATTTGCAGTCAAAATTAAATAATGCTCTTTTAAACCTTATAGATCACATCCCTAACAATATATGAAAAATAAATAAATTTCTCCGTATTCATATCTTAAAACACGGTAAAATACAAATATTATGTGTGCTTACATAAGCTACTGTAGTACAGACCAATTTCAACCAATAATATCCTGACATCAATCCATCCATCAATGTGCAACAATTAGCGACAAAGGAGGTTTGCCACTGTCCTCTGGAGCTCTGTATGGTAAGAAGTGGACGTAGTCACTGGGAAGTGGACTACAGCTTTGAAGTCTCGAGTAAAGCATTTAGGCCGTCGCCATCTTGAATTTGAGGACGGCACTAAGTACAACCGATCAAAATGTTACGGTCATGACCTGAAAACTCACTGTGAAAGACAAAAACACGGACAGCTTCAAGACCGGAGAACGGTGTGTTAGCGACCCGTCAATCACAAGGTAGCCATCCGCCCCTTTAAACTCCTCTCTACAGCTAACACTTGCTAAAAAATCCAACACGGTCCAATGCGACTGTACACTAAAAGAACAAGTGTCATTTTTAGGTCTACAGTACAATATATTACTTTATTCAGCCTTCATTGTGCCTCCCCCATTGTTACCTGCTATCTGAGCCCATTGAAACTATGCACACTCAATGTGACCACATTATGTGGCATTATTCAGAGGTCACCTAAACTTTTCAACTGTAAGCCTCTTAAGCCAGACCACATTCAGATACAGCATGTCCAATAAGTCTCCAGAGCAACTCAGCCCCATTGTTCGTGCAGAAATTGACCAATGTAACTGGGCCGTTTTACATAAGCCCGGACAGTGCCGAATTAGCCAACTGGCTTTGTATTATTTCATATTCACTAAGTCTTCGCAATCAGATTTTTTTTTTTTTTTTTTTAATGCCTTCATTTGATCCTTCCACTGCTCCAGAGCTGTGGGCCCCTGAGGCAGAAGATGAACTTGCACGACTTGCCTGGACAGATGTAGTGTCTGTTTGACTCTTTAAAAGAAGAAATAACAACTCCAGCCTTGCAATGTGTCGCCAAAGACGGAGACAGACAGAAACAGAAATGAAGGCGTAAAAAACTGCACTGTTTCCTGCACTGCTGCCTGGCAGCATGCAGCATTAAACAGTGAGAGGAGAGGACTCTCACAGTTCAAAATGTAATTGTTCATTTCAACCCTCCTCCTTTTAAAATGACTGCGGCGAATAGGAGGTGCAAGGGTTATTATCTGTTATCTGGGAACATAGCGAAATAGTGTGACTGAATAATAACTAAACAACTGACACAATGTAAAAATTTCATTATCAGTGTATTAAAACAAAATTGTACCCTAAAGGAGTCCCCCACCACGGCTCCGAGCAGCCGACTAATTATGTTTAATTAAAAGACAACAGATCAACAGAATCGTTTTCATTAGGAAATTATTAATGATTCCACTGCAGCAATAATTGATTGCACTGAGCCGCGCGATAACTCGGTACGGTCAGGCTGGAGTGAGCCGGTTTTTAGGCATTTGGCAGCTGTTGAGCAACATGTCTTGTGGCTGCAAGCCTCCACATTAGCAGCGGAGGAGAAGTTGTAAAGCTGGCTTTGTGGCGAGGAAGAGGAGGAGGAATGGAGTGTGTGTGTGTGTGGGGGGGGGGGGGTTAAGGACAGCGAAAATCCAAATCATGTGGCCATCTGAGAGGACTTAACCATCCCACACATGCAGTTTAGGAGCGCGGGCATTTTGTAACATGCTCATTTCGGTGAGACGGGAACACACACTCTTATTATTTTCCTCTACAAACATGTTCAAGAGGGCGTTTTCGCCCCCATTTTTTTTTCTTTCTTTCAGCCTCACTCTTAAGCATATAAACCACACACACACACACACACACACACACACATTGCTCCATTCAGAGCCATGTGAAAGACGTCAGCTCCAGACGCTTCCTCCGGCAGCCTTTTATGTGCATTGTTCTCCCGCCGCGCAGGCAGCTTCCCTGTGCTAGACGCTGGAGCACAGGCACCAGACGCCGCACTCTGCCACAGCACCCACATTCACTGCAAAGACACACAGGCGCGGCGACCGAACGCCATTGCCCAAGATCTGAATAATGGCCGCTGACACATATACGTCCATCCTGCATTCAGCGTGGACTAAGCCTCGAGACAAAAAACAACAATACTGGGAGGAAAGTGATGGGCACTGATGAGGGGACCAGATTGTTCTTCTCATGCACCGCCACGCAGCATTTTTTTTTTTTTTGCAGCATGTGGTCTGTACGCACGCAGGTTTTTTTGTTGCGCGTGCGCCTGTGACTCGTGTTGTGAGTGTGCGCGGTCGTCCTTGTATCAGTGCCATGGAAAGGTGTCAGGCTAATGAGCGTGGGCTGTCCTTAGAGCAGGAGGGTTTGGGTTGTGCCATTCACTCTGCATATTTAAATGCCTTGTAGAGCTTAAGTAGGCCCACTTTTCCATGTCAGGGCAGCGTTCAATCCTGCTGCGACCATTAATTATGATACCATTGTGCTCCAGTGTGGCTAATAAGAGTGATGTATTGCACCCTCGTGGCATTATAATCATCTGAGTGAAGTACCTGGACTACGCTGAGCTCGCTTTAAGCACCACGTTTTAAAAAAAAAAAAAGAGAAAAAAAAGAAAGAAAAAGGAGTGAGCTTCTTCCCTTCCCCTCAGCCTCCACCGCCGGCTGCATTGGTTAACGCTCGTACATGAGAGCGTGTCACAGATTTACCTTCTCTATAATTGTATAATCGATGATGAGGAATGCTTCGGTATTGATCAAGCGGGAAGGCTGATTGTGCGTCTGGGACTAATGCTCAAAATACTGCTAGTGCACAGCGGGCATCGAACGTGCACGTGCGCCCTCCCTCGCTGCACTGTATGGGACACGTCCTCAAACACAGAACTGCCTAAGTGGATTTTCGAGAAGCAGCTTCTTAACATTTGGAGCGCGTCTCCTCAGTGTTGAATGTGTTCAGATACAGATTGAGGGGGGGACAGAAGAAAAAAAGATCACATTTTATTACATTAATCACTGTAAGTTAATGTGATTATATGTACTTTATATTTCCCCCTGCCTTAACGGCATAATCAACGGCCGTTTTTCATATTCATTGAAAAAATTCATGCGGATATGAAAATAAGCTTCTGCGAGACTTCTTTAATCTACTGGCGGGATCTTGAGTCAGTAATTACAGAGAGTCCATTCTGTGTGTGTGTGTGTGTGTGTGTGTGTGTGTGTGTGTGTGTGTGTGTGTGTGTGTGTGTGTGTGTGTGTGTGTGTGTGTGTGTGTGTGTGTGTGTGTGTGTGTCTTCTAAAAGCCCTTATGCCTGCTGTTAGGCCCGGGTGCATGATGCAGCCCACCGCCCCCATCTCTGCTGTGGTAAGTAGGTGTGAAAAGCATTGTCAGTGTGCTTCAGGATAAAGCCCTGCTGCTGGATGCCATTGGTCAGAGTCAACCCCCCCCCCCCCCCCCACACACACACACACACACACACACACATCAGATCCAGGTTGAGAAGAAGAGTGTGTGAGTGGGAGAGAGGATGTAGGGTCGTGGAATGGTGTGTGTGTGTGTGTGTGTGTGTGTGTGTGTGTGTGTGTGTGTGTGTGTGTGTGTGCAGGGCTAATCAGAGACAAAAGCTGAGAGCAGGAGAGAGGGGCCTTTCTGCACATCCACACAGCTTTTTTTTGGGAGTTGGAAGGGGTTGGGGGGGGCTTTTTATCAGGCTGAAAGGGGGTCACAGTGTGTGTGTGTGTGTGTGTGTGTGTGTGTGTGTGTGTGTGTGTGTGTGTGTGTGTCAGAGAGCGTGAGCAAGAGAGATGGAGGGAGAGCGATAGAGGAATCACTGGGGTGGAGGGGTGTTTAGATCGTCAGTCAGTGTGATGGAAAACCACACGGTTAAAGTCTCTCTGAGGGTTGACACACAGGACTGCAGCGAGTGGAACTAAACAAGTGAAACTGAGTCTGGGTGGAACTCTGATGCACTGAGGGAGAGAGGAGATGATCATACTACGGTGGGTGGATGTGTGGGGAGGGGAGAGAAAAAAAAAGCCCACAGTGAAGGGGGAGAAAAAAAAAAAGAGGACATGACAGTGGAAGAAAAAAAAAACTGCCGCGATGATACCGCTACCTTAGAGAATCGAGTTAGAACAATTCCATTCGAGCCTCATGAGGTCTGCTGGAGAGGGAGCTTTTTCTTTTCTTCCTTTTGATAATGTATACCCCCCTGAAAATCAATTTTTAGCCCGGGCAAAACATAATCAGATTTACTCTGAAGAAATAGCTCGGCGCATTACAAAATTGTTTCGTGGGGTCGCCACTGTGTTCGTACGGCAGAACTCGGCGATAACCTTTATACATACCTTTGCAGCTAATCCATTTTATTGATTGTACATCCACCTGCGTGGGAGAAGAAAAAACAAAACACATAGCCCCCGTAGTCTTTAGAGGGCCGTATCAGTGCGATATCACTGTTTCTCTTTTCTCATTGCAGCGCACGGAGAAACACCAAGCCACCTCTAGCATTAGGGCCTTATCTGTGAATTGTTTTATCGCGCCTATCTGTTCACGGGATCTTCGCTATTCCACCCCTCTTAAAGTCCAATGCCAGGGGTAAGGACACGGGGAAGCGGGAGCCGGGTTCACCAATGAGCTTTGAAAAGTGGAGTTGTAGCAATTTGGATAATGTGGTACGTGTAGAGTTGTGAATCCTGGAAGAGGGATGCATGACTAATACATGTTTCATCTCCTGTTCGGATCCTGTGGGGATCAGGGTTGGTTTTCGTTTGGTGCAGGATGCCAATTTGTAACATCAAAGAACCAGGTTCGGATAGAGACTGAGGAAGAACTACAGGTTCTAAAAAAACACTGGTATCAGATTGGTAATTGGTATCGGCAGATAAGCTGAGTTGATGTATTGGAATCAGTGGAACAAACTATTGTTAAGGTAAGCCAACTGCAAAGGTTGGTTAAGCCAATGGTATGGTTATACTGTATGTAGGCAAACAAAAACATGTGGTCAAGGTTAGGGAAGGTTGTGGTTGGGGCTCCTGCATTAGAGTCTAATGTGGTACATGTTAGGGCTGGGTATCAGTACTCCAAAGTAGTATCAAAACTTCTCCATTCGAACGATACCTGCAATCGATTCTTTTGTGCCCAGATCGAGCAAAAAAAGCAACTATTTGTCTTAGTTCTTTTGTTTAACGCGATGGTATCGGTATTACTTTAAGGGTACTGGCATCGTACCATTAACCAGCTCTAGTGCATGCCCACCACCTCAACGTCCATACCATGGTCTCCTGACTACATTAACGGCACCCTACTTCATCCTGTGGAACTGCCCATTAGAAATGGACGTAAACTGTGACTAAAGATGCAGTTTAACCATTTTGCCATTAAACTGTGAGGACTTACTGTTCCATTTCAAATCACAGTCATTTACAGTTAAGTAACAGCGCTGTTTTTACATTTTAAAAGGTTGTTAAGCCTTGTGTCCGTCTTCGCCATGACACTGCTACTGGCTGCTATCAGTATGAGCACCTCCTCTAGGATGCTTTAGTGCCTGAGCTCTGCTGACCTCTGGCTGTCGGCGCTGGGTGACAGAGATGGGTGCCCCTGCTCCTTGTGTGCATTTGCTCTGTGCGAGTGTGTGTGAGTGTGAGTGAGAGAGAGAGAGAGAGAGAGAAAGAGAGAGAGAGAGAGAGAGAGAGAGAGAGAGAGAGAGAGAGAGTGGACAGAGCTGCAAGACAGGCGTGCTGTAGGTACAGTAGTGTAGAGGACTAGACATCAGTGTCGTCCAGGTCAGACAGGGCCATCCATTCTCCAAACCCCAGGGAAGAGAGAGAGAGAGAGAGAGAGAGAGAGAGAGAGAGAGAGAGAGAGAGAGGGGAAAGGAGGGAGAGCGGAAGAGAGGTGTGTGTGTACAGAAAAAGAGAGATGGAGGGTGGGGTGGGGGTACTGATGCACTGTTTCTCTTAACTCTGTCAAAGCCACTCCATTGTGCTCCCCCGTGCAGTGAGTGGAAACCAATCTGTCATCGCTCCACTAGCCAGCATACTAGAAGAGGGTTAGACTGCTGGAAACACAAGTCTATTCAATGTGAAATGTAACTGGAATCTGAGCCCTTGGATTGAAGAAAAAAATAAAATTGATGTGAGATTTTTGAACTCCGCTCTCCCACAGACTGTGAAATGGAAGCTGTGAGTACAGTATTTGGGTCTGCGCGAGATAGGTTTCAGTCTCGTATCTCTGCCTTTTTCACGGAGAGGTGATTGACATGTTTTGTTGATGGAACTCCATCCAAACCATGTGAGGTTTGCATAAGCATGAAGGAGCTCAGTAAAAAAAAAAACTCAGATAGACATCCTTGCTCGACATTACCCAGCAGAGTTGGCCTCATTTGTTTAAGTTGTTTCTTTTTTCCTTCTCTTTCTGGCTTTCACATTATCGAGACCGTCACAGAGGGGTGACAAGTCCTCAAGTGGAGTTGAGACGATTTCAGCTTTCCTTTCCCGCCCCGTGTTTTCCTTACACCCGTCACCTATAGAAAGCGCGCATCACCTGACCGGCACAGAGAACATGACCACCTCTGCCGCTGCCCTGAGCTCGCTAAGCCTGCATACTGTTGAATAGTGGCTACTAATGCTGTGTTCCGATTGCCATTTGGAGTCACTTCTTCCCCTCTCCTCGCAGGAATCCCCCTTGCGCCATTTCCCCCTGTAATCTCCCCACTCCTCTCTGTTGTGGGGTGACTCGCCCGCTGCTCCCGTCGCTATTCCACAGCCCCTCTCCTTCTTACAGCCGGCACCTCCACCATTTTAATCCCTTTGACCCGAACCCTGTGTGTTTCCCTGTATCAACAGCTCCTGGAGATTACATCCTGCCTGCCTCCTCGCCACTGCGTGCTTCAGTCGCTGTGGCTGCGGCCGGCTAGTGCATGCTAGGGTCTTAGTCAGACGCTGCTGGGTGTGATAGCCACTGTGGCTAGTTAGCTCGGTTGGGGTCGTGGCCAGAGTGCAGCTGGAAGAAATGAAGGGGGGGGAAGAAAATCAGAGCTGTTGTCAGAGGTTTTGGGGCCTCAGGAGACCAGGTAGAGACTTCAGGAGGGCTCTGACCTCAAGTGTAAGTTCGGACACTTTGGGGAAATAGAGCGTTACTGTTTGATTATGTCTCCCAAATATTCTCATTGTTTCCTTGAGCAAGGCAGCTAACCTCCATTATTCAAGGTGCTTGGTGGGCAACAGTTCTTCAGCTATAGGAATGAATGGATGAAGGTGTATGTAAATATTAAGCGTTGAACAAATCTTAAAGAGGTCATATCATGCTCATTTTCAGGTTCATACTAGTATTCAGGGTTGCTACTACAATGTGTTTGTATGCTTTTATGTTAAAAAAACACTGAATGTGTGCGTATTCATCCACTGTCTGAAACGCTCCGTCTCTTTAAACCCCCCTTCCGAAAAAGCCTCTGCTCTGATTGGTCAGCGTGTTTTAGTCTTCTGCATCTGCGCTGTGGCTTTCCAGCTTCACTGCAGCTGGAGAATCACTGTTTGTGTGACTGTATATATAGTTGTGACATCACAACATATTTTAAAGGCACAGTTTCTGTGCGCATATCTTTGTGGATTGAGGAGTATTTTATAAAAAAAAAATAAAGGAACATTTTCACCTTGAAATAAAAATACCTTCCTTATTAAATTAGATTTTTAGATAAATAACTCCACATTGAAACCAACAGTTTGTTTTTTACTCATATAGTATTTCTTCAGTAGCACACATGTATTCATCATACCATCATATCACTGGGGAAAGCGTCAAATACAACAGTGCCCCATTGCTTTGCAGCATTCCTGTCTTACAAAGGAAATGTGTGACCCTTACATCAAATTGCAAGACTTCTTGGTAATGGAGTGCCTACAGAATATACAATATAACATCCCTTGCTGACATCTAGTGCTACAAACAGTGTGTAGTGGAGGTGAAGGCTATGATTTTGTAAGTGAAACTATGAATAATTGAAATGATAAAGTAGTGCACTCTTCATCAAATACACTTGATTTTAAGTATGCTAACATTTGAGACCGAACTATGGAGGAGTTATATTGGATGCAAGGTTACAGCCATCAAACCACAGGGTTAAATCTGAATATGTCACTCAGTATGAGCATCATCTAACTTCAAAGAAGAAACAAGCAGATTGTAGTATATATGTGATAATTACACAGACTTCAGAAATGAGTTCTCCCCAAATGTAAGCTACTTTAGAAGGGGGAGATAAAGAGGAAACCGGGGTTCACGAGGTTACGGGAGTTATCTTGAAGCAGCCTGGCAGGACCCGTCACCGCTTCTGCATAGCTTGTCGGGAGAGTTAGAGACGATTCTGTTGTGCTGGGGCGCAGGAGAGGGCCCCTCCCCTTCCATGTAGCGTTTCTGGTAATGGGTGAGGGCGTTATTGATGTGAACTTATGTGATCATTGCATAAAGAACTACCACGTCTCCCTCTCCTTCCCGCTCAGTTTTCCTGTGGGCCACATTAAATCGAGCCTCCGACCCAGACTCTGGTTAAATTAAACCCTATCAGCATGTTGCCCTCTCATATCGGAGAACAGGCCTTTTATATAGGCGGCCTGTAAATGGTGATTAGTCAGTGTTTTGATTAAAATTCAACCACATGTGTGATACTCTGATGGAGCCAATCACCTCCTCCTCTCCCTCCCTCCTTCGGTCTCTTTGTGCATAAACATATATTGAGACGTACCCCCAAACCTCCCTCCCTCCCTCCCTGCCTCTGTCTGGCCTGTTCTCATGCCTCAGCAGACTGCAAGGCTGATTTAAGGGCCCTTACAAATGGGAAGGTTGCAAGTGAAGACAAAAAACTGAGACAAATCACACCGCGGCAGTCTCAAGGTTTTTCCGCTAAACCTATTCAACTGGAGGGGAGCGGCAGAACAGTGAGAAATATACACACACTCCATCCTGTCAGAACGCTTTTGGCTTATCTTGAGTGACTGTCAAGGCTGGGAATATCAGGGAATGGACAGAAATATATAAAATTAATAAGCCGCTGGATGTTGTCGGGAGTTATGATGCTTCATAAATCCTGGTTTGATCATGGCGGACAAGGCTTAAACCCACAGCTCCCTAATGCGCACAGCAGTGTTTTGGACTGGATTTCATTCTGTTTGGGAGATAGAAACCCTTAGCTGGCAAAAGTAAGATTTATCATCTCCCTACCCCCCGCCCCACACCCCATTTCTTTCATGAGTGACAAATATTAAAAAGAAGGCCTGAGGGAAGTTGGCAGCCATTACCACCTTTAATAGAAGGGCACAGGCGTAGCAAGGTGAAACCGGGGCCAAAGGCAGAGAAATGCTATTCAAAGGAAAGAGAGGGAAGCAGGAGAGGAGGGAGAAATTGGGACTAACTTATCAGTTGTACCTCCTCGGTCGGGTCAGGGGTCCTGGAGCTTTTGTTTGTTTGTTTGTTTGTTTCTCGTACTGAAGGGCTGGATGCTATCTCTGCCGCCATCCAAGCAGGTCCGCTCTGTCGAGTGCTGCGGGTAATATTTCATGTCAGGAATTAAGCAAGCAAGCCGGCCCACCGACTCCTTTCTACAGTCACACGGACACCACATCCATCATCGTCCCGGCTTCCTCTTTGAATTCACCCAGGTACTGCATTTCAGTACAAATGTGACAGCTGGTTAATTTACAAATTAGGATTTCACAAACAAAACATATTTAAAGAAAAATCCAAAAACATGAGGCATTGTAAAAAGATTAAGCTACCCAACATGTACTTTTCATTAATGATTGAGTTTAAACAATTAGCAGAATAATTTGCTGCTTCGTCAATCATCAAAAAATAATCCTCATTGACTATTTTAACAACTGATCAACGTCATTTTTCATGCAAAGATTTACTTTTATTGTTTCAGCTTCTCAAATATGACAATGTGCATCTTTTCCTTGTCTTATATTACAGTAGACTGAATTTCTTTGAGGTTTTGGTAGTTAGTCGGAAACAATAAGACAGTGGAAAGGTGTCTCTTTGAGCTCTGGGTAATTGTGTTTTACCATCCAAACAATACATGTGTTGATCAAGAAACCAGCAGATTAATCAGTAATGACAATAATTATAAAGTAGAAGGGCTCTCACAATGTTAACGTAAATGAAAATGGTCTGCAATGGGTTCTTCCTCCGTTTCATGCGACACCCTTTCACCCAGTTTCAGGATAATCGGGCCAGTGGCTTTCTCTGGGATCCTGCTGACAGACACACACAAAACTGAGCCGAAAACATAACCCCTTGACCTTGAGGTAATAATAAATACAATAAAAAATTTCTCCACTTCAACAAAGTCTATAATGCTGCTTGAACCTGAATGCATGAGTTATGATAATCTAATGATAAACTATATAATATCGTTAAACGGCTTAGTTGAATACTCCATTCTGATTGTCAAGGACAGCCTTCGACGGCTGTTATTTCTTTATATCAGACTGTTGCTTCGGACACACTTCTGATCCCCGTACACGGCGAGAGCACTGTTGTCTCTTTTTTTATCAATAAGATAATATTAAATATTAATATTTTTCAGTAGCCACGTAATAACCATGGCCATGTACAGCGGAGGGGTCAATATTGAACCGGAAGGTGATATATGAGTACATTTCCTTGATATTACCTACGTATTTATACTTGGGGAACATTTTAAATGCAGTATTTTCACAGTGTAGTACGAGTACTTTTACTTAGTTGCTTTTGTCTGGATCACTTTCCTCTCAGGGGCTTTGGATGGGAAAACACGGCGGTGTAGAGAGAGAGACTAATTAGACCACCACGTCTAATCTCCGGGGGCTTTACCTGTCAATAAAAATGTCGTCAGTGACGATGACGTGTCTTTAAATGAAAGGCTCGGCAGTTTTGATATGTAAAACACATGTCATATTGTTTCATTCACCAACATCCCAACGAGACAAGTTGTCAACAGAAGTATAAATGACAACAAAAACATCTTTGCTGGACCGAATCACAATAATGACATTCTTATTTAAGACGTGTTGTTTTTTTCCCCTTCCCCTTGTTCTATTTGGGAGAGGTCATGCTTTTTGAACACAAGTTGTAGCGAGTAAATTTATTCCACTTATTTCTTGTAACGGCACGAAAAAGTAATGAGGTGTTGGAGATAAATATGAGAAGACAATAAGCCATGCGATGCTACTTTTCCGCAGCTGCTTTAGAGTCAATTAGCACATCCCGGAGACTCTGAAGAATATCGCCTCCTCATGTAGCTCCTCAATATGCAGCATCTGACTTTTATCCAATTACATTATGTGAGGTCCGTGGGCACGGCGGGCACGGCGCACATAATGGAGGATGCCATCTTTGGTGTGATATTCTTCGACACTTTTTTTTCTTCTTCTTTTTTCTTTCTCCATCGCATATGCCTATGGCTCTCACCATGAATTATTCAAAGGCTCCATCCACACAGAAGAGGAGTGAGGAACTGGGCTCCATAGTAAACAGATTTTCTGCTCGCCATCCTCGCAAATCTGAAGTGTATAGGACATTGTAAGTACCAAATAATTACACGGTGGCCCCCTTTTCCCCTCCTGTCTGAGTGAACCTGGCCTCAGAAACGCATTCGGACTGAATGATATTTTGTCGTGAGTTAATTGAAGTTTGGTCGCTCTAGACCTCCAACTGCAGATGACTGGAGCCGCTGCGTGACGACACATGACGAGTCATCGCTTCATGTAATTCCATGTAAAATAATCCTCTATTTAAATATTTCTTATCCCGCTTTTTTTTTTTTATCTCATCAAACATATTTGACTCCAGAATATTTGTGCTCCCTGAATCTCCCTCTGTTGATTTATTAAACCATAATAGATAACGGCCCTGGAGTTTGACTCTGGCTATGTATAATCACTTTACTTCCTCGCTGGCTATTGTGCTGTGAAATAGAAAATATGAATATTACATGGGTTTTAAATCCCGACAAAAAAATCTTTTTTTTCCTTCTCCCCAGAACAAGTAAAATGGACATATCCGTTGCATTACTGCGGCGCCCATCTTCGGCTAATGGAGATTTCACATTATAGCGCTCACATTACAGCACCGTGAAATGTGCTAAGCATTTAAGAAAAATGAACTTTTTAAATAGTCCATCAGTGTAAAAAAAAAAGAAAAAGGGATAGAGACATTTTTCTCTCTCTCTATTCTCTGCTTTGGGGATTTGCCCTGACCTTCAACTGGTCATATCTTCCAGAGCAGATCTGTGGCGGTGACACATGTCATGTGTTGGAGAGGATGGAGGAGGAAGCAGAGGAGACAAGAGGGAGTGATCTTGGTCGACAGCCCAGTCGGAGTCGGGAGTCCGCCCTCGTGTCAGAGGATGGGCATGTTTGGCCCAAAACACAGACTGAACCTCATCTCACTAATCTCAGCACACACAAAAAAAACACCTTTGGGTGGTGGGAGGGGGTGGAAGCGCTGAGGGGTTCAAAGCTGCCCTTAAATTCTTGAGCTGTGGGGAGGGATGGCTGTACGTAGGGGGAGGGGGGAAAGAGTGACGGGGAGGGGGGGGGAGAGAGCGGTGCATCTCCGACCTGGCTGACGCCGAGCCAAAGCCTCCCTTTTCTCCTTCCTCCTCCGCTTTGTAGCGAAACCCTCTGCGTGTTTCTCTCTCGCTCAGGAGGGACAAACACAAACCACAAAAGAATAGACTCTTCGTCAAGAGACGACATCTTAAGGACCCCCCAACACACACACACACACACACTCTTGAATCTCAGGTTCGCTATCTTGTAGTTGAAAGCGCATCATCACATGTGAATGAAGTTAACACAACATCGACCTGCGCGTCGGCGCGACGCTTGACTGAGCGCTCCCTTTTCACCCAGACAGATTGTATGAAGGCGGTGGTATAATTTGTTAGACTCAGCGAGCCTCTGAAATTGAGATAATAATAAAAAAAGATCTGCAAGATTAACATCTGTATTTTTTTTTTTTTACAAAGATGGCTAATGTCACACGCTTGACAACTACCATCATGTCCCGCTTTACTTTTGGGCGCGCGTTACCTTTAATCATCACAAGGCTGCATTTTACCTTTCGT
Source organism: Myoxocephalus aenaeus (assembly GCA_038501785.1). Classification (NCBI taxonomy): domain Eukaryota; kingdom Metazoa; phylum Chordata; class Actinopteri; order Perciformes; family Cottidae; genus Myoxocephalus; species Myoxocephalus aenaeus. The sequence continues at coordinate 39,904 of JBAMJR010000269.1, forward strand.
CGGGGAGCTAATTGATCGGCGGAGACCTCGCCGTTTGTGCGCGGGCGCGTCGAGCGGGCGCCGTGACTTTCAGCACGTCTGTGAAATAAATAAATCATAAAGTTTGTTTTCTTCTCCCCAGTCAAAAGAAACCTTTTCTTTGTCTTTGTGTGTTGGGCGCCTTTTGCGTCGACGCAAAGCCCAAAAAAAAAAACAGCCCTGAAGACTACAGCGTTTAGGGAAAAGCTCCTAAACGGCGGCTCTGAAGCTAGGTCTGAGCTTTGTCATCACGCTTGAAGAATTTCCTTTTAATGTACTGTAATGTGAAATTCAGTGGGGACAAGTTTAATTGAGTTTTACACAAACCAGTTGGGAGTAGCGCTGGAAGGTAGGTGATGTTGAGGTTTTTAATCTCTGGCTCCGGAGAGGCTTGTTGACGGAGTGGTTCTTTCTCTTTGTGGAGAAAAAAAGAGGAAGCCTAAGAAATGATACATCCGTGGATAAAACCAATTGGCAACCCTCAAAGGGACGGGGGGGTGATAAGGCAAATCCAGCACTTGTAGAGAAATAAAAGAATCCAACTGTTCATTAAAACGGGAAACAAAACAGGCGATTGAGAAGGAAGGCAGACTGCTCAGTGGAGGAGTGAGGGAAACAGACAAACACAGCCAGAGATATCAGAGGAAAGGATTGGAAAATAATCAAGGATTTGTGAGGAGAATTAATAAGGAAGATAGGCACAAATAAGCAATTTTTTTTCTCCTTTTTTTTTTGTCTGACTCTGTGCAAAATTAGGAGGGATGGACTACAATTATCAAACAGGGGAAATGGCATAAGCTACATAGACACCTAATTATGAAGGATAACCTAGATATGAAGGTTGCTGTCTTCTTATTTTATACACTTTGACTGTGAGGCAGTGGGGTCTTTTGTGCTCAGTAAACCAGATATTCACTGGATAGAGAATATCCGGAGACTGTTTAATAAAGTCGTTCTCTCTTATTCTCTGCCAGCAGTCTACATTCTCTATAATCCGTCGAAAAAAAGGAACGATTTTAACTTCTCATAAAAGCGTCTTTTTTTCTTATCAACAGAGCAGATGATTTTCGAAGATAAAGCCAACAAACAATCAAATGAAAATAACAGATGTAATCACCATTACTATCCCCACATAGGATTCGGATAGTAAGAATATGTCACTGCGTCGTTTAAATTAGCCGAAAACAGAGTGAGGTTTGGCCTGAATTCAGAATGGCTGGGTATCTCTTTGCAGGACGGTGCAGCTTGTGTGATGTTGGACTGTTTGTTTCTGACAGTAACTCACCTCCTGGAGGTTAGTTGGCTCTAATCACCTGATCCGGTTCTCGGTAATGAGGTCTGGAGTGAGGGACTTAAGGTGATACAAACAAAGGGGTAATGAAAGACAGGGGGGGGTGGAGGGGAGGCAATGCGGGAGGTGAAGGTAACTGGCGGTGAAATAATCAGCACTTGTGTGATCGGCCGCTGAGACATTCCATTGGTGTTTTGTTTGAAAGAGAGCCATTCATCAACGTATCAATAAAAATATGGAGCAGATTATTATTGTGTTTGCTTCCTCCCCCCTCCCCATCGTAAATAATGGGTCTGCCACCGCTGCCTGTATTAATTATAATTAGAATGCTGATAATGTGTATGCTCTTTTATTACGGGAGCTGAATCAATTTTACAGTCTTATTCAGCCCCACAAGGTCACGCCAAGTTGGCCGGGTGAGAGATGGCTCTTTGTACGGCCGTTTCTCCAATCGGAGCTGAGGGGCCGCAGAAGAAAGACCCAGACGGGTCAGGGCCGAGGTCTCAGCATCTTCAACCACTATGAACTTGTTTACTTCAGGAGAGAGTTCTTTCACCAACATTCAATGATATCTAGTTTCTTTATAAAGCTGCTTTAATAGTTTTTTGTGGGGGGCGGGGCACTCAGGAGCAGAGGAGCTCCAAAACAAGCAGAACAACATAACATGTTAACTACATCGTTTGGGCTAACCTGTGAGCAAACAATTGCTTATTAACACATCCAGCAAACGTTTGTAACATTCTTTTTCAAGTTTCTTCCTTTTTTTTGCTCTCTCTTTAGCTCTGCTTTGGTAAATGAGGGTCTTAAGCTTGCAACATTGCTCCATTAAAGGTCCGTAGTCCAATTGAAGTCTAGTCTAGTCGATACCGAGTCCAGAGCAAATCAAGTCCTGTTCAAGGTTCATAGGCAATAGTGTGTTTCCAATGCTAATATTCACAGATATGTTAAGGAAGGGGCATTTCCTTTTTCACGCCTCATGTTGATAGAATCAGGCAACGTTCTGTGCAACTGATCCTGAATCAGAAGCCAAGAACAACTTGACCAGTTCTCAAGACAATGAGTCCAACAAGGCACGAGACCAAGACAGGTGCAACCCCTTTCCATGGTGTGAGCAAGCTAGTCACTAACTTTGCCTGCCATTTTGTTTTTTTTATTAAAGTAATGACTTATGTCACAAACATACCTATTTTAACCCAAACTGCAATCTTTCCTTAAGCCTACCCAAGTAGATTTGTGGCCTGGACAGGTTTTGCACTGATCGCTCGTGTGAGCATTCACTTTTTGTAAGATATCATACAAAAGATCCGTTGCTATAAGTGACACCTTATCACAATACACACACATTCATTGTGAATGTAAAAAATAGTGAGTATCGCAGCCTTCAAGCTGTTGACATCTACGACAGAGATTCATGCATATTATAGCAATGTCAGTGTCACTTATTTCTTTGCACATTGTTACTTCAATTGACTCAAAGTACATGCCAGGAAGGTAAAATGCTTTTTTGCCAGTACGGTTGTTGGTGGGTTGGTTTGCATTTGTTGACAGTTCACAGGAGAGAGTGTGTTTTGTCCAAATGTTGAATCTCAACTTAGTCTAAATTCATAAGGCACCCCACTGGCGTGTTCCTCTGTTTCCCCCTTCCTCGCGAGTTGGACTGTCAGATGGCCCGACAACAATGGATCTCACCGGCCTATCAGCCGGCTCCTACCTTTATGGCTCGCTGCGTGGCTTTAAAGACCGGATTTAGCATGGCTTGGCAAGGTTCAAAACCAACAAACCATGCCACAGATTTCTTTTTTAATCTGAATATATCTGTTTGCCCCATTTTCCCCCATTTGAAATGCATTGCGTTCAAGTTACATTAAACTGGCCTCCTCCCACTGCGAGTCCAAGAAGACCACAGCGGTTTGTTCCTAATGTGTCTTCTCAGTGATTCACCTGTTAGAACAAATAAGCTCATAATCTTTACAATAAACATGATAACCCTAATTAATGTTATGCATACACTGGGATTTGTCCAATTAGAGACGCATATTTATAGCCATAGGATGCCGTGTATCCGGGTAGCTACATGGATACGTTGCTATTAAGAGCAGCACACGTATTTGAATATGATGCCAAATTTGCATTTCATGAATAGTCTGCTATCAGTGAACAAACATTTTACATATTTATTTTTCTATTGCCTCATCTCGCCCCTTAATAATTGGGTGTGCATTTCCTTTCTTGGGTGAGTTGTTGTATTTTCCTTTTTTGCCTGCGAATGTTAAAATGACCTTGTGTTCGCCTGTGAATGCGTGCATCTGTCATGAAATTATACATCCCATCAGCCCTCATTGAACTGGGCATTGACTCCGAGCCGCAGACTCCGGCTCTGGCAGTGAATCTTGATTATGGATTCTGTGATATTGTAAATGACTTGCGATTCCCTCTGAATGTTTCGGATTAATCGGTTTGTGCAGATGTGGTTCCCTCTCTTTTTTTTTTTTTGGAAGGCGCCATCTTGAACAGTTGCTCATTTCCATTCCGCCATCACATTCTGCATACAAAGCAGATTCCCAGATAGGTAATCCTTGTAAGGTTTTTAGAAGACAGGTTATTAGAGGATCGAGGGCTGCTGTGTGTCTGTGTGTGTGTGTGTGTGTGTGTGTGTGTGTGTGTGTGTGTGTGTGTGTGTGTGTGTGTGTGTGTACGCAGAGGAAAATGATGTACATTTTTTAAGTTGGTGACAATGAGCTGTGTCTCAAGGCAGGAGACATAGTAACCGTCTCCTTTCACTTCTCACCTAACAACATTTACCCCCTTAAAAATGAGCATATAACAGGTACCCACATACAAACACACACACACACACACTCCACCTGCTCCCCCTTTCTACCACCCAGAATTCTGTGAGACGCCTGAGGCTAAAAAGCTGGTTACTCTCCCCTGGCTCGCCGCTCACAGCTCTAGATTATTCCTGAACGCCAGAGCTGGTCTGCCCCCATCATCCCGCGGAAAAAGCCCCAACAACCCGCCCACCCAACCCTGTCTTAAACCCGGCTCTACCTGTCACCTGTCAGACGCACCCCACCTTTAAGTGGCCAGTTATTTTCCGTTGGTTTTTTAGATGTCTTTCATATCATGGCTCATTAAAGCGCAGCACAGTAGGCAGCGTATTTACATCGGCTACCGGTAAGGCGGGGGGGAGGGAGGGAGGTTTTAATTTGCGTCGGTACAGAGCATGACCGGAACTGAAGAGTGCAGCGCCAAAATGACTTTTTCACACGACACCCCTTCCACCCCATTCCTACCGCCACCCTCCCCTCCCTTATCCGTTCCCATATGAAAACATGTAGCTGGGCGTAATTGCTCGAACAGGGGCACAAAGACGGAGACAGAGCCGTCACCGAGGGGACCGAGGGCCTCTCCCAGGCGACGGACCGGGAGGCCAATCAAAGCCTGCAATGAGCGGTCCGTGGCTGTGATCATTCTACTGCATATATACCATTAGTGTCTTCAGAAAGTCCCAACTCTTTCAGCCGCTGTGTAACTTCCTTGTTTTTTTGTTTTTTTCCCCACTCGCTTTGTCTGGCTGCTGCGCTCGTGACTCAGTCCAGAATCCGACTATACCGCCATCTGCGGCTCCACTTTCATCCCAGTAATGGCTGTGTTTATGTTTGTTTAGTTAATTAGAGGATATTCCTCACTTTCAAATTGATACTTTAATCATTGCAGCTGAGCTGGAGGTGAGTTTTAAAGCATTTAAAGCAGCAAAGAGTTGATTCGAATCGTTTTGTTTCACATCTTTAGAATGGCTCCCACTTTGTTTTGTTTGTCTTTTTACAGTCAAAATGTTGGGCTTTACTTCCAAATTAGGCTATAATGCAAGTGCTATGAAAGAGTTTCATTTTTTTTTTAGGGCAGGGGGAAGGCCCCTCTGCTGAATTATTTACATGACAAGATAGTCAAGCTGCCAACTTTTGCAATTCTATCTCTGACTGCACGCGGCAGAGGAATAACGTAATTTCCCTCAGACAAGATTTTCAACAGAGATCCCCCCCCCCCCAAAAAAACAGCAGACCTTTCCCAGTTCCCAAGCAGAGACGCTCCGTATCAGTTGAAGATACCATTATCAGTCTCCGCTTCAAGATTCTGTTCAAAAAGACGCAGAGGGATGGAGGCTAATATTGTCATAAGATGCTCTGTGTCACTCCCCGCCCAAAAAGAAAAGAAATCCACACAGAGCACCGGGAGACTCAGCAGTTACAGAGTCCGCTCCTCAAACATTTGCTCTCCTCCCACATCTCTCCGAGGACCCGGCCGCTACAAACTGGCTCCTGCGGATGCACTCCAAATAGCAGGCTGTTCATCACGCAGTGTAATAGAACAAGCTCATTCCCTAGCTGCCCCCCTCCTCACGTCTCCTCCCCACGTCCACTGATGCTCCTGCTGGCCCTACATCCCATCGCAGTGCTACGATATCAATCAACAGCAACGAGGCTGGCTCCGGCTTCCCCGTCACCACCCCCCCCTTCCTCCGCCCAGGCAGGCGCCACACCCCGGCAGAGATGCCCGGGGTTGCCATGCAGGACGGACGGACGGACGGACGAATGGACAGACAGGCAGACACGTGGCCATGTGATTGCAGTGTAATTTTGGAAAGCATATTGTCTAATTTCGCCATCTGTCCGGGAGGGAGCGATGGCAGCGTGGAGCTCATTTGCCGTCTGCTTGCTTCATTGCGGCTATACAGAACAAGTTTTTGGAGCGGGATGCTTAGGGGTGGCAGCCCACTGGAGCCGGGAGGCGTGTCAAAAAAACAGGCGTCAGGTTTACCGCCACTCCATCATAGGCGACTGTGTGCGTGACATCTAGAAACACAAATACCTCCGAATGAAACCTCAGGCTCGAGCTCTGTTGCTCGAGTAAGTTAAAAATGCAAAAGTCTCGAGTGTCCTTCGAGGACACAGAGTTTCGCACTCTGGGACAGTTCTGAGTCGTCTCTCATACCACCGTGCCATCATGAATTTGGTCCAGTTTGCGGCGAATGGTCCTATAGACACGCGCACACACGCGCATCGCTGTCACACATTGTGGATCACGTCTGGTTCAGCTGCTCCTTGGCTCCGACATTAATACAGAGCAGATTGGTGGAGATCTGCAGCCCTTGTTGTTTGATCTTTCCTCCTCTTGCCACATTTCCTGGCACTGCCCCCCTGCCACACCGCGTGGCGCAGGCAGGACTGGCATGGCCTCAACGTGCCTGCCAGGTTTGTTCTCTGTCTTCTTCCCCTTCCAACTTATTCCCTTATGCCCGCTCCATGGATTCGGTTCTGCAAATTACAAGAGCTCCCCTACCCCCAGCGACAGCCCGGATTCAAGAGACCTTCAATCCGCCAGTTTGTCTTCTTCAGAAAGGAGCGATGCTACCTCGGCCCGCGATGTGTCACTCGTCTTTTTTTTTCTTCTTTTTCACACCATAATTGTCCTCTGCACTGAATTAGGTTATTGTCCTCATTCTCTTTTCCAAGTTGAGCTGAAACATCCGCCTCTGAAAATCCCTCTTTGGAACAAGTTCTCCCCCCAGATATTAGACGCATTAAGCTGTAAGGCCATGACTGAACACAAGATAGGGACCAAGCTTCACCTGAGAACAGAAGTCAGTCCTCAGCCAACAGCAGCAAACTTGAACAAACACTGTACTCCCTTATCAAGCCCACACCTCCCATTGTATATTTACTCAGGCCCGTCATTTGGCCTGTAATGCCTCAATAGAGAAAATTGTTGTATCGAATGTATGAATTAAAAGCAAATACATCTCAGAAGGTAAAGGCAGCATCAGCGCCTCCTGTTTGATCGGAAATATTTGCTCAAAGAATAGTGTCTGGAAGCGCCGAACAATGGCGCCCTGTCTCTGCCACTCCTCCCGGGCGCTGTGACCAGGATGGGCGGGGGAAAAGAAGAAGAAAAAAGAGCACGAGCTAATTCGCTAATAACGTAGAATCGTGATGACACCGCCCAATTTGCACGGCCTGCCATTTCTTTTACAACAATCTGCCGCCTCCTTTTATGAATCGGCATCAGATCTCAGCCTTATCCCCCCCCCCCCCCCCCCTTTATCTTTTTGCGTTAACCACTTCATTTGTGACTAATGGCACGCGCACGATCGTTATCGCTCTAATTTATTCCAAGTTTAAGATGAAGGGCCGGATAAGGTGCGAGAGACAATAAGTTGAAAAAGCCAGTGTGATGCCTCAGTTAATGAGGCACATCGTCTTCTTTTTTTTCCTTCTTCTTCTTCTTCTTCTTCTTCTTCTTCTTCTTCTTCTTCTTCTTCTTCTTCTTCTTCTTCTTCTTCTTCTTCTTCTTCTTCTTCTTCTTCTTCTTCTTCTTCTTCTTCTTCTTCTTCTTCTTCTTCTTCTTCTTCTTCTTCTTCGCGCCCGCCGAGGTCAAAAGCAGAACGCATGCTGATTGAGAGAGAAGGGGAGGAAAAACTGAGATGGCAATTCAGAAACAGAGAGCCAGGGAGCCGAGAGAGAGGGAGGGCGGGTGAACCAGGGGTTTCCTTCAGCGGGAATCATCTTTTGAAGGAAATATAAGATCATCAGAGCTTTGAAATGGAAGATGGAGATGAGGGTTAGCTGAGGCCTTCGCGGGAGACACTGACTCTGCATGGATACTGCTGATGTCTCAGCTCAGCCAGCGGCACCTTCCAAATGGACGGCGGTGAATCAGAAGATGTTACTGTTCAGACTGAGCGGAAGCACCTCACACTGGACATTGGTGACGACAGCCATGTCTACAGTGCGTCATAAAGATACTTAATGTGTCATAATCTTCTCATAGCACGGTCTCACTGACAGGATCCTATAGTGTATGATAATTCCTAAAGTTGTGGTACATTCTAATCCTTTTATAATGCATTATAATCACTGTTATAGTGCATTATAATGTAGCTGCTTTACGTTAAATTGTGTGTCTAGTTACTGCATGGATTTAATATGTTTTTATAATATTATCTTAAAGCAAGCAATGACCACTAATACTAACATATAATCACATTATAATGCATTATAACAGTGATTATAATGCATTATACAATTATTATTGTATTAAAACTATGGGAATGACCAGCAATTGTAAAGTATTATGATACTTGACCTCATACGTCCTTATAAAATGCTTTATAAGGTGTTGTGATTGTTGTTATAAAGCATTATGGATATCTCTGATTATGATAATACATAAAAAATGCCTTGTAAGTTTGTTTATAATGCATGGACAGACATGGGCATCATATAAAGTGTTACCTGGATGTGTTTTAGTTGGAGAAGAGGTCACTATTGTTCACATTTCATGCAATAGTGTTTGGACTAGTGACTTTATTAGTGGTGTGCAGATTTTGACCATGTTTTCGGCTACCAGGGTCAAAGTCGATTTATTTTGTATCAAGGCCTCCGTATATATTTGAAATTCAGGCGGGCCAAAGAAACGTATAACCAATGATGGCTCACATCGGTTTGGCTACTCTTCCTTCTCTGTCCACGGAACAATGCAAAAAAAAGAAAGAAAAGCCAAGACGTCTCTCAGGAGTGAACGCGGCGTCTCCTAATGCGGAGCGCTCGGGATCGGGTCCGTCTCTCAGGCCTCTTGGGTAACATATGGAGCCCTCCAAGTTAGTGCTCAACTTCCCAGCGGCTGTTGTGAAAAGTGCCGCGCTAACTGCAGCCCTCCGAGAGCTAATTAGAAGCCCTTGTGCATAAAAAAGAAAAGAAAACCTTGCTTGGAAGTTGCTGTGGGCTGCACCAGGGCCCGGCCACGGCAGGATCTGTGCTGCCTGCGAGATAATACACAACATTTGCATATAATGTCAACGTTTGGCAACCTTCAGCGATGGCCCGGGCACTCTCGTGGCAGCCTTTTGAAACGCATCGATCAAAAAAGAAGAGTCTGATCATTTACAGCCTTTTTGTATGAGAGAGAGAGAGAGAGAGAGAGAGAGAGAGAGAGAGAGATGTTTGCACCCATTCAATGATTTTTTTATTTTTTCCTCTATTAGAATTCTGGATGCCTAAATCCTGCCTAATTATCGCTCCCACCCTCCAGTGGTTCAAACTTGTGATTTGTAACAGATAGAAAAGAAAGAAAAAAAATCACATAAGAGATCCCGACAATACGCATTTAGCTGCGCAGTAATTAAGCTGTATTAGACTTCATTCATACCTGCCAGAGTGTAATACCGCGCTGTTACACAGTGACGCTTTCAATTAATGAAAACGTCGGAAAAAACCGGCGTGCATCTGGGATCACCATGCCGGGGTCTAGCTCCACTGTATTTATCACCGCGCTGCAAGCCAACACAATTACACAGACCTAACATAGTAATTGCCACGTAGCAGCTCTTACAATGGCGCCGATGGAATATTACCTTGACAGGAAGAGGGGAAAACGGAGGAAGAGGAGGAGAGGAAGGTGGGGAAGGGGGGATTGTGTGTGTGTGTGGGGGGGGGGGGGCACAACCTTTTACCAAACTGTAAATCATGCTTCACTTTTAAGAGGTGCCCGGGAAATAAATAATGTCTGAAAGTGCAATGATTTCGGTGATTTAGGGGAAGCTTTTGAGAAGCGTATTACTAGAGGTGACAGCCGGTGGGAGATAGGCAGGTTGTGTTAAGAGGAAGGGATAAGAGGCTATGACATTATGTCTGCAGGGTTACGGTGTCAGAGTCGAGGCGTGAACCACTATTACTGGATCAATACTTCTCAGTTTTGCACTTATCTCTGGCCCCGATGGTTAGCAGTAGCAGCTTTTCTGGATATACACAGGGACTAAATGCCACTACTGAGAGAGGAGGCGGGGGGGTGCACACCTGCTCCAACAGGAAACGCTCTCCACCAGGCTCGGTGAATATAGGACAGCACAGTATTCATTTGTTTACATCCAAACTGTTCTTTTGATTCAGTGTTTTCCGCTTCGTTGCTGTGCATTATTGTGCTTCGTCAAGTGCCGTCTCCTGAAGGGAGAGCGAGGTCCATCCTAAAAGGTACAAAGACAAGAGTCGAACGCATGTCATCGCAAGTGGGAAAAAAGAGGAAAAAAAGGAAACATTGTCACAGTCGGGGAAACAAGGAAAAGTGCGCACCTTCAAGTCTTTCATTAAACTTCTGAAGCCTCTCGCAGTTAATCCTTGCCGCACGCAGAACAAAAACTCAGCATTCAACAATTAAAAAAAAAAAAAAGCCAAGAGAAAGAGGCAGAGAAGAGATGAGAAAGGAGGGGTGGAGAAAGAGAGAGAAAGATGGGGGGGTTGGGGACTGGCCTGATCGCTACATATTCATATTCCTATGCAGGCGTTATCACTTAAAAGGCTTTCTAATTACAACAACAAGACAAAAACTCCTTGGATTCCTTCCAGACCCGCTAAATGATAAAATAAGCTCGCACTCTCTCCCTCCGTCTTAATCTCTGCAAAGCACCTTGGAGCCTCATCTCCCAAATACAGGCGAATGAATGTGAAAATGCCATTTGGAGATGCAGGTGTGACATTTGATAAGAAACTTCTGGATTAAATATGTTCTGCTAATGAGGAGCCCGGCTACCCCATCAGGGCAAACTATTGGTGGGATTGTGCGCGCGCTGATAACGCTTGCACGTGCAAACAACCCAAATTCATTATTAATAAACAGCCGCGGTCCCTCTCTCTCTATCACGCAGAGAGTCTGGATCCTTTTGCTGAGAGACAGGGATGTTGGGTCTCATTAGGGGGGGTAAGGGTATCGACTGTTTTCATATTTAGCTGTTTGGGGCTCTTTTTTTTGGTGTGTGTTTTAGGGGAGGAGGGGGATTTCAAAGCCGTATGTTAATGGCGCATTGAATGTTGGAACAAAAGGGTTGAAAGTTTCAGGGGATCTGGCAGTGAGTGTAATATTCTCTGGCTATAGCTAATACGTGGGAAGAGCGGGCGGATAGCGGGCTAAGCCATCGGTGCAGCGGACTGGGAAGTCCCTGGCCCCGGCTTGACATTTATAACGATTTGGCGAAGATTAAAGCCGTATTACTGCTGTAGTCCATAATGTGGCCCTGTAATGAGGTGCGAGTGCATTACCGGCCTGTGAAAGTTAGCGGCTGTTTCAGAGCTTTCTTTTTTTATAACAGGGAGAGACAGAAAGAGAGAGAAAGAGAGAGAGAGAGAGAGAGAGAGAGAGAGAGAGAGAGAGAGAGTATACTTGACTGTGCTGTGGTCATCTGCGGCGGCGGTCCGAGGCTCCGGAGGCCCTGCCAGTTCGAGGCTGAAGCCGCCACCGTTGAGGACTCGTCAGTCTAAACCAGCTTAGTTCAGCCAGCCAGCAAAGTGTCTCCGACTGACAGGCGCCACTTTGTTACTCGGACCAGTAACTGGAGGTCCATGTCTGACTACCGCCTGGAAATATTTTATATTCAAATAGAAAATTACAAATGGACTGTGTTATTTCAGGCAGTTCTTTTTAAATGTGTATACAAACTCATAACGCTTTAGGAATTCTGCCAGCTCTCCGTTTTGACAATTACTATTTTGGCCTGGTGGCTTTTTTTTCATTTTTTACAGTACACAGTAAAAAGAAGAAAAAAAAGAAAAAGAAAAAAAAAGGACAGTGGTGCCAATTGTAAAGCCAGCCACGAGGAAAAAATGAATATTCTAACAAGGTTAAAAAAAAATGAAATGCACGCGTTATCTGCAAAAATAAAGAAGAAGAAAAAAAAACACACACAGGTAATATTGCGTTGGCGTGTGCAAATGAAGGTTGTAGGTGTTGTCCGTCCATTTAAAACGCTCTTTATGATGTTAATTAGTTGTTAGCGCAATTTCCCAGCCTCCGCCATCAAGCGTGAGAAGTTCAGAGACCTGCTGTTAGCTGGGAGTCGGCGCCATGGCACCGCTTCAAGAGCTCCCGAACAGGACGGCCGGTGATAACGAACAGGTGATGGGGCCTGATGATGCCTATGGCAGCAGGATATTGCGGAGACAATTGAATTCGTGGGGGGAGAAATGAATCTCCTGGACAGCGTATCAAATGTTAAAACAACACACATTGCATGCAATTTGCTTATGCGGGAGGGTGATAAAGTGTGCTTATTTAAAAGATAAACAAAGGGAGGGGGGCGGGGGACGGGGGGAGATCTCGTGCAGTAAATTGTGCATGTGTGGTTCGTTTCCCTATGAGTAACGCCAGAGGTTTATAGTCCCAGACACAGGCAGCAGTACTTTATGGTTCCTCTGTTTGGGTGATAGCAGTATTTATGATATTGGAATTTATGTTGTCCTGTGTCCACACTGTCTGGTGCTCGCGCTGGACTGTATTAGAATGTGCTTCAGCAGATTCGGTGTTTGGTCTGGTGTTTGAGTGAACGCCTGTGGATGATGTCAGCTACGGCAAGAGGTCAGATTCGTTATCCCCCCCCCCCCCCCCTTCCTCTCCCTCAGTGCTCCTCGCAGGAACCCGGCCTCCCAAGGTTAAACCCCGACAGTCCCAAGTTTCTGTCGAGGAGCGAAAGCCACTCGAACAGAGAGGAGTTTCATCTCCTCGGCCCCGGCTTCGGCTAATCTTAACCCCCTCCTCCCGCCTTCCCCATCGCAATGACATTTCCACTTCGCTTCCTCCGACGTCCACCGGACATATTTGCTCTCCCTCAGCTGCTCGTGTCGCGTTCAGATTTAAACAGCAAACATAAAATGCGGGAGATAACCTGCGAGAAAAAAGGAGAAGAAGCAGAAGAAAGCTTTGGGAGAGGCTTGACTCCGAAACATTATTTTAAAGACCAGATCTGAGAGCTCCGGCGCAGCAGTCGCGAGCGATTATCTGCTGTGATCCCTCCACGATGCACCAAAGTCATTCATCTGCCGATCCTCCCACCCAGCCCCCTCCCCACACACACACACACACACACACCAACGCGCAGCCCTATGCAAAGGCAGACCTCCTAATCATGTCGACACCGTGTGTCAGTGCCGTGGATGAGCAGGGCCTAGAGATGAGAACGGCTCTGTAAACACGAGCAGCCCCCCCCCACCCAACACTGCTCGGAATAAGCAAATGGGAAGATTTAAGGATTTTGCCGGGGCCCAACTTTGTAGCATCGGCTCAGGGGCCTTTTTTTCCGGGGGTGCTGCCTATGGGATATTGTTCTTAGCTTATGATGCGCCAAGCCCGTTATAAGCTGTGTGTCTTCTCTTTATAGTATTACAATCCCCCCCCCTCCCTCTCTACTTTGGATTCAACTCTTTAGTATCCCACACATATTGTCTACATATCCCACCGTTGACCTTTGCTGTTGACCTCTAACATTCCGATAAACCACCAGGATCTTTACGAGGGAACTCTAATTTAATTTATTTTTCTCTTCCTTTCGACCTCATTGAAGTTTTGTTTTCTCTCCTACAGCACCGTTCGATTATGAACTATCGTGACAGACTAGTAAATCTAGCGCGCATCAGCTGTGTGCGTTCCATAAACAGGCCGACCCAATTGGCTGCATCAAACGGGATGTATATTAACGAGAGTCAAGCGCTCTCCCCTGTCAGGATTCCATTATGGAGCTCGCTCCCACCCCTTGTTTTGATACAGCGGTAATTTAAAGACCGATCTTAATTGACTTGTTGTTTTTTTTCCTGTTTTCTTCCCGCATGCCTGTCGCAGCTTGCGCATGCACCGCAGCGAGAGTCGTGTTTCTTTATTGGGCCACACACAATGTACCGAGTTCAATTTTACCATTCATAATGAATGCAGCCTCGCCATTCAAATGCAGCCATAAGCACACAGCAGATAAGAATTTAATTAAATGTAGATTAAAACCAAACAGGAAAACACACTGGCTGATAATTTTTTATCACGTCCCCTGGTCATATTTTTTTTTTTCCCTCCCTCCTCCACCCACCCCTCCCCACCCTCCTACTTTCGACTTGTTCTTCCTTGGGCTACATCTTTTCAGCTTGCCAAAAGTGGCGAAACACCTCACACATCTCACCGTGGCGCCGCGAGATTGTGTAAAATGCAAAGCGGAGGGGCGGTCACACGATTAATCAGAATCCTCGCGTCTGGGGAGGATGGAGGCTGGCGGAGGATTGAGGGAGGGGAAAGGAAGGGGGGGAGGTGTACAGGGGTGCAAGGAAGGAATTAGTTGCTTCAATCCCAAATTTGCATCATATTCCAGAGGACAACCCTGGCACTGTAGGCAAGGGGAAAACATATCTTGCTCTCTGCAGGAACAATTACATTTATTTATTTATTTATTTTCGACAATGCTGAATAAATGTCACCTTCAGTATCAAATTGTCCATACTTGCTAAACATGGTGTCACCAGCGAGTGCCTGGAAAGCATGCCCGAGCCGGGAGAAACCACTATTTTAGATGTGGACCGCAGCCTCAGCTAATGCGCTGTAACACACATTCAGGAGCTGTTCACCTCAGGCGCTAATGGTGTGCTGAACTCCACTGGGGATACCAGGGAGGAAAAAGAGACAACTGCAGGGATTTCCCCACTATTGAACCCGGGCACTCGGTTACATGTGAAACACGTTATTTTATTTATTTTAAAAGGTTTGTGCGCTGCTAGAATTCCCCCTCCGTGGTGTGTTTTAATTATCAGGAAACCCGACAGAAAGGCCTTCCTCAAACATCTGAACGCAGCCTTGGTGTTAATGCTCACCTTGGTTTTATTTATTTATTTATTTTCAGAAGAAATACGTTAATTTCCCACCATCTGGTAGACTTATCATGTAGCATATTTCACTCGCATCCAGCTTTTTTTTTTCTAACAGTTTCAGACAGCTGTTTCGTGAGACGTTTACCTGAATGACTTGAAAGATATATTCTGCTCTTCAAATGTGTTTTTGTGTGTGACGGTCTCGTCTTCTAGCACGCGCACACACACACACACACACTCTCAGCGACGTGCTCGCAGTGGGAAACCGGATGATTGCAAATTGTAATTTGTGACCGCAGTGATACGAGTGTCGCTGCAGCAGAGAGAGGTTAGGAGCACGGTGTTTGGTAACATGGCGGCGGACTTCAGCGCTCGTGCCATCCCGGGGCCGCCACCACCACAGCAGCGGCTGACACCGCCGCCGACTGCCTGCCTGGCTGTGCCCGCGGCCCGCCTGCCCACCGCTGCAACTCAGTTCCACTCTATTACCCTCACGCAGGCGATTGGCCTTTTCTGTGGGGAAAAGAGCAATTTCCTGTCGCAGTCTGTTTGATCAAGTGCTAAACCCTTGTGATCAATAGAGAGACAGATGTCGGCTCCAGATGGCCGCGCGGTGATACCTGGGGCAGCGTGGGGGCTTGCCAGGACGACAGAATGGCAATGAGCAAGGGCAGCGGCTGTGCTCCCGACGCACCAGCCACCGGGACACAATGTGACAAACGCAATTAGGCCTTTTAGCTGCCGATTATTTATTTCCCCTCGCAAACCGACAGAACATTTAATTAGCGCATACTTTAAGCAATATGTAGAATTACAGGGGTGCAGAGACAGAGGGCATGCTGGGATGTTGCACCGGTGACTGGTTGGTGTGTGTGTGTGTGTGTGTGTGTGTGTGTGTGTGTGTGTGTGTGTCTGCAACAAGCCACAGAGGCACTTTGTGAAAGAGAAATGAGAGTGTTTTAAAAAAGGCACAAATCAACGAGTGCTCATGAAGGGAAAAGACACTTTGTACGTTCCCTTCCTTTAGATCAATAATGTTGAATTTCAAAATGGATGACAGGTGCATCTCCCTGGCTGTCTGTCCTTCTGGAATAAAAATAACTGCCAGCACCAGAAAGCCAAAATAGACCTTTCCAAAAAGAGGAGAGACAGTGGAGTAGAGGCTCCCATTTTTTTTTTTTTTAAAACAGCAAGCATTTGCATTAGGGCTGGCATCCACCATACAACCCCCCCAGCCCACAAACACACACTCACCCACACACACACTTAAAAACACACACAGACTGGCAAGCCTGGCCCGTGTGGCGCGGGGCCGAAGCCATGTTGGAGGAACCACTGAGGCGCGTGGCGATGGCGCGCCGCTCTCCCAGGACAAACCGAGCTCACCGGCGCTGGCCCTCCGCCGTTCACCTGCTCCCACCGAGGCATTATGGGTAGAGGGGACATGGGCCAAGGGGCCGCAGCTGGAGGGGGCGGGGGGGGGGGGGGACGCAGCAACACAGCAGCGCCCTGTCACGATGGGGTCTTCTGGTCCCATTAGCAGGGCTCGGTCAGGACGGGGGCCCGACCAGCCTGCCGCCGCAGCGGGGGGCCCGCAGTAAACACATGTCGACCGGCCCCAGCCGGGACACAGGCAGCAACTACCCGCGGAGCGGGACGGCTAATGGAGTGCTCAGTGGGACGAACCTGTCCAAATAAAGAAGAAAGCGGCGTGGAGCGGAAGAGGAGCCAGTCAGAGTCGACTCCACTGTGCCGTGGAACAGGGAGGAGCCGACTGTGTGTGTGGCGGCTAATGAGGGAGAGCAGCTTTGTACTGTTATTGTCTCAGACTGACAGCGCAGAACACACACGTGTTACTGCAATATAGAGCACAAGTACGAATTATCCTCGATAGCCGTTTATGGTTGACAGAGGCAGGTATTTGTTTGGATAAAATGTCAAAAATATTTTTTTATTTTTGAGCATCTTAAAATAGTTGGTTTAAAAAAAATCCCAGTAAAGCAGGTGATGTTTGGAGTTTTGAATCGTCCTCCATTAAGATAAATTTGTGTAAATTGAGATCATTGCATTGCACTCTAATATAGCTGCTAATTCACATCCCCAGTTTTCTTTTTTCTCTCCCTCTCTCTATCAAAATGATTACAACACCATTACCAGGCAAACATCCTCCTGCCAGTGTCATTCTCACTGTGTCGAACAAGCGTCTCCAGAGACTAGCCAGAGACTCCGTTCTTTTTCCATTTCAAAGTGAAACGTTTATAATATTGTTTTTTTTATATAATATTGTTTTTTTACCTCAGCAAAACATTTGCTGAATCATTGCAGTATTCTGCGTCTTCAAACAGTTCATGAATGTGCGCTGAATGACATTGTTCGGCGCCGCACTGCTTTTAATGTCTTTGTTGCCTGTGAATGTATACCGTGGAGGGGAGGCGCACGCTCCCCTGAGAGGACTTTTTTTAATTTGTGGATTCTGACCCGCGTGCCATTCGCTCGAGGCCATCCATGAGCTCTCGGGTTGCAGGCTATATCTGCAACAAAAAAAACACTTGATGCTAAAAAAAAAATTGTGTGGACGCTGCAGTGCAGAAGGAGGGTGAATCTGGGATTTGTCGTGTGTGTCTGTGTGTGTCTGTGTGTGTGAGGAGGGAGTCAGGGCTCTGTAAACACATATTTACTGAAATGTAGTTACTCCTCTGGGACGTGAGGTTTTTTTGCTGCTGCAATTTGAAAATGTAGAAATATGAAATATGTTTAAAAAAATATATATATATATATCGATATATACACAAATACATAAATAAAAACATTCTGATATGCCATTACAGTAATGAATTTACAACAGAAACAAGATTATTAAACATAAAAAATAGAAGAAAAAATCATGCATTTTAGTCCCATGCTCAAGTTTACTCGACGCATCAAGTCTGAATGGAGTCAGAAGAATGTCTTTTTTTGTTGTCTTCTTCTTTTATCCGAGTACATTTCTCACGAGAGGAAGATCTGTAGCTCCTACCTGCGAGGATGCGCAGCAGACTGGCGCCTACACGCTGCTCTGCCATGTCTGAGGCGTCTCTGCATCATCACACACACACACACACACGCGCGCACGTATCCACCGAGGATGAGCATGAGAAGAGCGCCTCCTGGTGGCCGGTGCGCCACACGGGAAGGAGGAGGAGGAGGAGATAGAAAGTGTGGGGAGAGTCAATCTGTGTCAGTGCCTTCGTGAAATAATAGTAGAGTCAGCTAATTCTAGTTTAGTGTACCGTCAATAATAGTAAGCTTGTTTGACCCCGTGACTGATGTCCCCCGCTCGGGTCTAACTCCGCGTTTTCCTCTTTCTCTTTCTCTCTTCTTCTCTCTCTCCCTCTCGTGACAGCTAGCTTGACAGCCATGAGTCACCCTAATGTGTGTGTGTGTGTGTTCAACCCTGATGTACCGGAAACGGTCCAAATATTTACCTGGCATTCACCGAGGAGGCTTTGTTGAGCGCTCACCTGTCGCCTGCTGTCAGGGCGCCGGATCTACATTGTTCCTCCGCGGTTCGCGAGACAAACTAGACCCAAGGGAAAGTTGACCGGGAAGTGATGAAACTCAGTTTGAAAAAAAAAAGAGGGGGGTATAACAACAGCGCCCACGCAGCTACTTGATATTCGCAGGTGCGAGGGAAGCGTGTTCCCATTTGACCGGGAGGAGTTTGGGGAGCTGATGTGAAGACAAGAGGAGTAGAGAGGTCTTTAATTACAACCCTCTCTGTGGCTTCAGGCGCCAGAGCCCAACTTCGCAATTAAGACCAGCAGTTAGCGGGGGAGGGGGGCAATAGACAGAGACCAGAAGAATTATCCAACCAAATACAATAAAATCAGCATCAGGCTTGACAAAGGGAAATGACAACTTTTGCTCCTTAAAAAATGTATAAAGTGGCACATCTTCTCTCGTGTTTCCTTGAAGCGCACCGCGCGTGACCCCACTGGGTGCCAATGCCCCCCCGCCACTGTTAGTTTCTCCCAGTAGCCCCATTCAGCCCCTCCCAGTAATATGAGGCTGCGGTGCACTCCGTAATGGCCTCTGCATAATGTGTTTGGACAGATGGGAGAGGCAAGTGCTGATGTGCTTAACTACGCATTTTACAGCTCAACTATTAAAGACTTGTGCTGTTTACACACCAACATTTTTTGAATACCTGTCTTCAGGCCAGTTTAATTATCCGGGCCCCTTCTGTTATTTTTTATTTTTATTTATATTTTTTTTGCCTGCTTTGTTGTCTCTCAGCTTTTTGCGCGAGGCGTGAGAGATTTGTTTGCGGGTTTCATTAAGATATGGTGGTCGGCAGCACGGTTTGCAGGGAGCCCAAAAAAACTGAAAAAATAAAATTATTCCTGCTCAAGTATCTCACGCTCTATTCTCCCTGCCTCTCCCCCCACATACATACACAGATACTGTACACATCCGTTTTCCTATAAAGTCATTTAAAGTGAGGAAATTAAAAAATGCCCTGTGATGCCTGCACTTTGAAATCTCTCGGGGCTTTAGGCGAAGGGGAGGCGACACCCCCACCCAGTCCCTGTGATTCATCCTGAGACATTTGATTAGTTTATAAGTGCTTATAGAAGGAAAAAAGGGGTCTGCATTATAATTTTTGTTTCATGAATTCCTTCATATGTTCATCTTCAACTGCGTGTTCAAATGAAGCGTTAATCAAAGGGGAGGAGAGGAGAAGAGGGCATTTAGCCAGCAGAGCATAGTCTCAGGGCCTCAGTGAGCCGGTGGATATGCTATTGAGAGACTGCAGGAAGCAGTGGTTTTTTAATTATCTGGACTACGTACAGGATGCCGTTTTTTGATTGTTTTAATGAGGCAGCTGGCCTATTGTCTCCCTTTAATTCCTCCATTGTTTTTAGAATATGTCATAGTTCTTTATTCTTTTATCAGGTGCTCTGCAGGAGGATTCAGACAATAGCCGTCGTTCCAACTGCATTGGCCACTGCACAAAGGCAGCTCACTGCAGACAGTTAGCAGGCAAACAAGTGCAAATCGCGAGCTGCACTTTTCCCCCTTCGGCCTTTCCCCCAGTTCCGCCACTCGCCTTTTTTTTGGGGTCCTTTCCCTCCGACTCTTGACCCCTTTCCTGCTTCAACTCTTTCATCGGCATTGTCGTCAGTGGCTCACCTGCGTTTCTGTGATTTAAATCACCTGTCGTGAAAAGGGCCGGCAGAAAGGGATAACAGCCACGACCAATCTTTCCTTTGAGCTCCTTCGTGGAGTATGAACGGTTTTCTCTGCCTTTGCATCTTCGTGTGTGCACGATACATGCACTGTGACTACTTGGATTGCAGTTGATAGTGAGCAAACGTGCAGATGGTACGGCTGCACAAGCGCACATTTGCATATCCAAGTTCCAGATTCTTAAATGACTCGTGTGCGAAGCTACAATATCAAAATATATACACGTAATGCACAACATTGCAGTAAGAACTCTCACACATTTGAGAGAAGCGGCTATGATTTCTAATTCTGATGACAACCTAAGGTGTAGTTCTGAACCATAATCCTGCAGCTGGAGCACATGTATCTTGCTAGCCCGTCTTGGTTGAGTGACTGTAACAAGTGCTGCCTCAGTGTTTTTGTGTGGCTCAGTAAAACTGGGACACGCAGTCCTAAAAACTCACTTCCAGCATTCCTCGCACACAACAGATGGATCCGCAGCACTCTTGGCTGAAGGGATGCAATCGGAGTGCGTATTCCGCTGTAAAAAAAAAGAGAAGAAAAACGCAGTAAAAACATTTAATCGGCTTCATTTGTGCTGAGGGGAAGCGTGCAGCATCTTTGATTTGGATTGATCCAAAAAAAACACTGATTTGTATCGGAGCGTCAGCGGGGGCCTAGTTCATAATTCTCTTTGTAAGCCGAGCGCGTGTGAACTAAGAGATCCGTTCGGAGGCGAGAAACTTTTGTGGCTGCGACTGCGATACGTTCCCCCGCCATTGTCGCTGGCAGTTTTGTATCTACCTTGATGGTAACTTGGGCAGACAGTGGAGGGGAGTTTTGTTATTTTAATTAGGAGATAAAAATTCAAAGGGCCTCTCCAGGCAGTGTGTGGTATGACAGAATCAAAACGATGAAGTGGAGCGGCCTGAAGTGTGCGTCTCGTCACAGCAGATTGGCCGACAGATAGGCGCTGCTCTTTAAAGCGGCGCTGACATGCACACGCTGTCACACACACACACACACACACACACACACACACACACACACACCACTCACAGGAAGGAAGCCTGCACACAAATGGGACTTTGAAAGATAGCACATTTTAATACTATTTCACTCCTTTGACACGTTTGTGCTGGTCTAATTTCCAGCGCTTCACCGGATGGGATGCAGGATGGGGCTGGGAAGGTTTTAATCAAAACAGCGATGTGAAATCTTTAATATTCAATTTGGAATTAAAATAATGGGGCAAATCCGCTACGAGAAACTCTGATTTACACATTAAGCTTGCCGTAATGGTGTTGAGTCCTGGTGGCTGTGTTTTCATCCCCTCGAGCTTCGGGTTGTTGTCATGCAGAAGCTGCACTGGAGCACCTTCGCTTCGTCTACAAGGTGGCTTTAAACATGAGTAATCAGTGTGTGTGTGTGTGTGTGTGTGTGTGTGTGTGTGTGTGTGTTGTGTGTGTGTGTGGCCCCCCCACTGCCTTCACACCTCTCTCCTCAGGACTCTCTTTATTCCACATCAGCCGGGGCTCAAAATCACATGTCCCCTCTCAGCCTGACACTCCGTCGCCATGTTTGCACATCTTTGAGAGCCAACAGCGGCGCTTTAATTAATTGTCCGGCTTTCCTCAGAAACAATGTCCTAATTCTGCCATTTAGCGGGAGCGTATCATGGTTTGTTGTTATCTCCCCGGCCAGATTTCTGTAAATAGTCACATTAAAAACTTTAATCTCTTCAATGGAAAATGAAGTGCAGCTGAAAAGCCTGTCATGTGCTGAGATAAATATTATCTAAGCTAAAACCTTCACTCTCCTCCCCGCTTCCTTCCTCCCGCACCCCACATCCCCCCCTTCTCTGACTTAATGAATATGTTCAGAAGATTTCAGAGGAATGCTTAATCCCAAAACACAACAATCTAATAATGTGAAGGACCTGTCTCAGTGTTCTGGCTGACAACAGCAACTGTAGGCTACAATCTACCCCGGCTGAGGTTTGCCTTGCTGCTGGAAAAGACATTTGAGTGACAGTAAAAAGAAAGAAATTACCTATTTTGCGTAAAACATATTTCCTCATTCACCTCTGCTTGTGTAATTTTGGCTTGATTTGAACAGGTTTTTAGATATCAGGCTATGAGCCGAACCATAGCGTTGACATTCAGGTGTCTTTCCACAAACAGCGTCTCTGTCTTCAATCCTATTGGCGAGTACTTTTTGGAGCTACACCAAAAATAGCCCTCATGAGTATGCAGGGTACTGATTTTGGAAACGTTTAAATATCATTTTTTTCCAATGCTGCCATTGAAACGCTGACTTGTAGAGATGTTGTGCACGCCACCCAAGGCGCACGCGAGTATGAGTTCTTCCGTTGCATAACGTCCTGACATTCAAATCCAGAACGACTCATGTGTACAGGCAGCAAAGCTTTTCTCTTTTTTCTCTCCTCTCGCAGCAAGCATTTAAACGTCTCCTCTGTCTCTCTGCTTTGTCCAGGTGGCCAACTGTGGTGCACCACCACCAAGAACATGATGGAGGGCGAGGAGCTGGTGGCGTTCGCCGTGGACTTTGACTCGCGTCTGCAGGCGGTGAACCACATGTCTCTGAGCGAGGGCATGTACCCAGCCAGGCTGCTGGACAGCATCCAGCTCCTGCCGCAGCAGGCCGCCATGGCGTCCATCCTGCCCACCGCCATCGTCAACAGTAAGTGTCTGTGCACCGAACAGGAGCTGGAACGAGACAGGCTTTTGTTTAGCCACGCGCAATCGCACACGCATGCTCTTGTTCTTTCTCCCCTCTTGTGTGTGTGTCTCTCTCTCTCTCTCGTTCTCACACACACACACACACACACAGTCCGCAGCCTGCACTCAGTCACCTGCTTAACAAGGAGCGTCGTCTCCGCCGGGCGTAGATTAACCCAGATGAGTCTCTGCACTGGAGATAAGAGCCATCGACCTTCAAGTTTTGGGTTCACATAAACACACCGAGGCTCGCACGAACGTGTTAATTGCAAAATACTCGCCTCATGCAAATAGTGTGTTTGTTTACTTAGCGAGGGCTATCTGGGTTCAGCTCGACAGGGAGGCTTCTGTAAGCAGATGGTCCAGTGTTCTTGTTTGCCCTTGAGAAAGGGCACCAACCGAGTGGTAGCAACGCAGCGATATGCAGCAGCTGAGGATTTTGTGGAAAAGCCTTTTAACACAAGCTTTGAGAGTCCAAGCTGTAGTGAAGACGGAGGAAGAGCATATGTGTGTCGTGCATGCGCGCAAGCTCTTTATCTTTGTGCATGAATATGAAAGTACTGGATACATCCTGATATCGTGTCCCCTTTGTCCCCTTTTCTGTGTCCCTCCAGAGGACATCTTCCCTTGCAAGGCATGTGGAATCTGGTTTCGGAGCGAGAGGAACCTGCAGGCCCATCTGATGTACTACTGCAGCGGGCGGCAGAGGGAGCCAGAGGTGGTGGAGGAAAACGACAATGGCCCCCATCAGACGGCCAGCATGTGCCCATTCCCGCACTGCAACAAGAGCTTCTCTGGAGCCAGGGCCCTGGAAATGCACTTGAGCACCTCGCACAGTGGTGAGTGGCAGCGTCATGGACTCCAGAGTTTGTGCAGAAACTAGATTTTAAACTCAGCAGATTGAAAAGATTGTTTTTTTTAAAATAAATATATCACTTTTCTTGATTTGGCTACTTTCAATTAATTGTTCAAAGAAAGGGGGTCTGAAAGGTGTTTTAGAAAAAGACACATGGACGTTGACAGACGTTTCTTTAAAAAAAATATACATATCCTCCTGTCAGCTACCACAGTTGACAGCTTATCCTTGAGCAAAAAAAATATCTAGTGGAGGGGAATAAGCTTGGCATAATGCATGAGCGTTTGATGGTTTCTACAGTTAACTCTAAAGGAGAAGTGGGAGGCGAGATTCTGAGCATTTCTCCCTTTTATCTCCTTCACAGGTGTCAAAATGGAAGAGAGCCTCCCTCCTGGCACCAGCTTGAAATGCACAATCTGTAACTACACGGCAGATTCTCTTATTACATTCCAGCATCACATCATGTCTCACCTGTCACAGGCGGCCTTCAGATGCAATCACTGCCATATCAGCTTCCAGAGCCACAGGGAACTCTTACAGCATCAGGACTTACATGGGCACGGCAGCAAACTTCACAGGGAAGGCGACGGCACCGAGCATTCCCCCAGGGGGCCCGAGGAAAGCCTCCAGCACCAGCAGCAGCAGCAGCAGCAGCAGGCCCGCGCTGAGCTGGCCAACAGGAAGGATGCTCTGCTGGGAAGTCCCAAAGGGACCCTCAACAAGGAGACCAGCACAGACGGAGAGGCTGACAAGGCTGAGAAGAAGCCCATGCTGTCTGTTCAGAAGGGAGAGGCCCACCCAGGCAGCAAAGCCAGTTTTTCTTACACTAGGATCAAGTCTGAGCCCTCCAGCCCCCGGCTGGCCTCCTCCCCTGTGCAGCATAACATGCCTACATTTCCCATGGGCCCCTTCTTGTCTCAGTTTGCTTTCTCCCAAGACATTTCAGTAGTCCCGCAGGCTTCTGAGATTCTGGCTAAAATGTCAGAGCTCGTTCACCGGAGGCTGCGCCACGGAGGGAACAGCTACCCCCCTGTCATCTACAGTCCTCTTATGCCCAAAGGGGCCACCTGTTTCGAATGCAATATCACCTTCAGCAACCTGGACAACTATTTGGTCCACAAAAAGCACTACTGTAACAGCCGCTGGCAACACATGGCAAAGTCCCCGGACTTCTCCGCCCTCTCGGATAAGGTCCCCGAGGCGGTGAGCCCCAACAGTGGTCACAGTTCTGTTAGCATGTTGACCAGCTGCCACCCTACAGAGGCCGACAACCACATCATGCAGTCTGCCTGTCTGAACTCCAATGTGTTGGACATGATCAACGCTGGGGGCAAAGGGCCCGATAAGGATCTAGCCGGACAGGTGAAGAAGGTCTCTACCCCGACTGGGGCTGAGGAGAGGCTGAACGGCAAGCCGTTGGAGGGGAAAAGCCCCAGTACGGGTTTGGTGGAAAGTGACAATGACCCAAACAAGACAGTCTGCGAGGCCTGCAATATCACCTTCAGTCGTCACGAGACCTTCATGGTCCACAAGCAGTACTACTGTGCCACGCGTCATGACCCGCCCATGAAGCGCATGTCCAGCAACAAGGTACCTTCCATGCAGAGAACCATCAGGGCCCGGAAGCGCAGGAAGATGTATGAGATGTGTCTCCCAGACCAAGACCACCAGAGGAACCCTATGGGTCAGGCAGGTTTCCTCGGAGTTCCTCCTATGAACCCTTGTACATCCCAGGAAGCTGTAGAGAGCCTAGCAGACCGCTTCCACCCGCGCTGTGACATCTTCCCCGGGATGGTACCCAAACACCTGGAGGCCTCCTTGACTGTCACTAAACCGATCCTGGCGCCCAAATGCAATACAGTGGAGCAGCAGGAGCTGGACGCACCCATCGATCTGAGCAAAAAGTGTTCGCCCGTCTCCGACAAGTCATGTAGCTCCCCTAAAAGACTGTTGGACTATCACGAATGTGCCGTGTGCAAGATAAGTTTTAACAAGGTGGAGAACTACCTGGCGCACAAACAGAACTTTTGCCCTGCAACAGCCGCGGCCGCCGCCGCCGCCGCTCAACAGCAGCAACAACACAATGAGACTGGCGGCCTGGAGCCGACCATGTTCCCAGATGTGAAGAGCGAAGGCAATAACAACCCCGATGACGTCTACGATAAGAGCCCGGGCAAATGTGAGAAGAATGGCAGCGGGAAGGGGATGGTGCAGAATGGAGGCTTGTTCCCCCCTCACCTGGGGGCCGTGCCGGGACTCAAGCCTTTTGCTGAGCCCCAGCTCATCCCGTCAAAAGACGAGAACAAGAGTATGTTTCTGCCCCACTGCCTTTATCCCGGAGCAATAAAGAAGGCGAAAGGTCCCGAGCAACTATCGCCGTATTTTGGGATAAAGCCAACCGATTATGTGACTGGGGGACCAGTGATGCAGGGAGAGGCCAGCGAGCAGGAGCAGAGCGTTAACGGGGGAGGAGGCGCAGGAGGAGGAGAGACAGGAGCGACCAGAGAGCAGGCCCAGCAGCCTGCTGCGAATGGCTGCCCCCATCCTGGCAAAGAGCCCCTTGCCCTGCTCCCCAAAAACCGGGGCATGATCATCGTCAACGGGGGGCACAAGCCCGAGGAGCGTTCGGGCACAGCTCCGCCGCAGCAGGAGAATCAGCCCCAGCCAGACGGCCAACCTCCCAACCCGTCACCTACGTGGGCCGGCGAGAAGCAGGCCGACTCCAACGAGAACATGTCGCCTTCCTCCAAGTCTCCGAGCGAGGAGGCGCCGCCCACAGCCAACAAAGGCGTGAACGGCTCTGGAAGTGGCAAGTACTGCCGCCTCTGTGATATCCAGTTCAACAACCTGTCAAACTTTATTACCCATAAGAAGTTTTACTGTTCATCACATGCTGCAGAGCATGTCAAATAAGTTGAGAAGAAGAAGACGCGCTCTTCTTCTCCCTCCCACACCTTTCCCCCCCTCCCCCCCGCCCCCCTTTTTTCCCTCCTATGTTTTGGTACACTGTTGTGTCTGGAATAGTGCATCATGCAGTGCTGAACGCTGCTTGTGGACAATCAAGAGAAGCTTCTTCTTTCATCGTTTTAAGACTTAAAAATGCAAAACCATTGGTTAAAAAAAAAGAAAAAAAAAAGAGAAGAAAAATGAATCAAGAATAATATTGGTGCCACTTTCACATTAATTTATTTTACAATCAGTATTAATAGGAGTAGTGATCTTAATTTAAATTCAAAATGAAATTTATATCAGAGTTGTTTGTAATGTTATTGTATAGTCATTCTTGTGTAGCACACATATTGTTTACACTGTAGTGTAGGCTCAATGAAACAGATAGACAATACAAAAATGAGATGCATTTTAGACACAAAAATAGCTACTGAGGCACTTGTGTATTCTTATTTGCTGTACCAGTTTCTGTATATGCCCAAATGTCACTTGCAGATTGCTACTAATGACTTGTTTGCCTTAAAGAAGTCACCATTTGGGGGTGATAACCAGGCACAACCCTGCATCTCACATTTTGGCATATGCACATGGCTTTGCATACATATGTGGCTGTTTGTCCCTGTCTCTTTTCTTCAACTCAGATGTGGATGTTTTCATGAGGATGGCAGCATTCTTGTATAGTACTCGTATTTCTGTTTGATGATACACTTTGATCTCCCTTTTTGAAATTTTGCTCTCAATGCAATACTTTGTAAATGAGGGAACATTACTGGAAAGCAGTATTATGAAATGGGGGACTGTGCATATAATTATTTGTAACCCCCGAAGGGAAGAAAAAAAAAAAAAAGACGTTGTACAAGAATTACGTTTATTGCTGGTGAACAAGATGGGTGGGAGGTCAGTGGGGATACTGATGTAAAATGATCATTCCAATGTCCTGATTATGGGAGAAAATGTTTCTTAAAACGTTGTTGCTATGCATGTATATGGATGGAATTAAATTCCAGATCTGTTGGAAATTTTTATTTTGATGTGGTGTCATAATTAAACTTAAATCCTCAGGATAAACCAATGCTGTCGGCTCGTTCTTTCATCCAAACAATCCACGCTTGCCACACTAGTGAGTTCAGTGCAGTTAAAAACAGCCGCAAACGTACATGAAGACGGATTTACAAAAACACAGCTTTGCAGGCCAGACTCATCTGTTCACTGATTAAAAATCCAAAGATGGAGGTCTACAACTGTGATGTAACTCAATTATATGCAAGTAACAAATGACTGACGCTGACGAGAGAGAGAGAGAGAGAGAGAGAAAATAACTCAATGTACGTTTCCCTGTGGCTATAACGAGGCAGAATATTAAGACTGAAGCGAATGAGATCAAATGAGCAGTGGCGTGTGTGGCCTTTACATTGATAAGGAGTAATGTATTAATTTTTGTCTCTGGCCAATCAGGTAAAGAGACTGAAATAACAACTTGAAAGATAAGATTTCCTGACTCTAAGACAGCAAATATGTCATCGCACTGAATAACCCTCCAGTTATTTTCAATTTAAAAGCTTCCAGTGAGCAAAAAGTGTGTTCACAAATGGACTTTGTGATGAACCTCATGCGTGTACACAATCTCTACAAATTGCTGCAAGGGGGAAAAAAAACGTAAAAATAAAAAGATAACTTGAATATTTTATTGAATATTTAAAACATATCCAATGATTAGCCTGTCCGTGTCTACGCTATTGTTGCATGTTGGCCGCGGGTCACTCGCTCTGCTGTTTGGCTTGTCGTCGGCTGACGAGCTTCCTCAGGTGCTGGCTGATGGCAGATGGCTTCTCGTAGATCATTCGCCGGTCTGCTCCTTTTATGTGAATGTGATTGGCTGATGGGTAGGACTCCTCCAGAAACTTCTTTTGAAGCTCGGCGACCATCTGGTGCAGAGAAAAGATTATTTTTTTTACACAAGCATGACTACACTATTGTCCTGTCACTGTACAAGAGTGAATAATGCATCGTGGACCTGTGCAGCTATGCGGTAAACCCTCACCTGGTTTAGATGTTCTGGTATTTGCTTGTCAAAGGAATCGCCGGTGATCACGCTCACTGACGTCCTGCTGGAGAGGGGCTTAAACTTTGTGATATCCCTGTAAAAACAACAAAAAACTGAAATAGTATAATGTTTCTCATTCCAATTTCCATCTTGACTTCCACATTAAACATGCAAACCCATCCGGAAAATAGGCACAAAAGTGGTTACCGTACCTCACTTGAGATGCACTTTCATTCAGAAAGTAATGCTCATCCACAGCACTGCTCTGGTGGGCCGGATTACTCAGTAGGTATTTCTATCAGACAGAGAGAGATAGAGAAAATAAATCAGTCACACAACACCCAAAAGAAATGCTTTTTTATTACATTTTGTATCATTAAAGCGACATAGACCTAAAGGCTTCCGTTACTTTCAGAGGCAACGGAAAACAAAAAGGAAGAGAGCAACTCCGTGGATAATAATCTGAGCGATCCCAGTAAAAGATCTGTTCGGTATCTATTGGCAGACATGTTGTTAATCGAGCTACTCCACAGTCGCAGCATGCAGCCCTTTTTTCTTTCTTTGCCTAACCACACACGGCTCCCATCCCGTATCACCACACGCCGACAATTTCTGGGGCCATTTTATGCACGTCCAAAAAAACAAAGCATAGCTCCGCTTTGCACTTTGTAGTTGTTTTTTTCCACTCCCTGCAGCGTAATCCAAAATTGGGACAGATACATTTGTGTGTATATGTGTTGTGAGCAAGATATTTACAAAGCCTTGCTTTATTTAGAACAGATCCCCCCCCATCATTTATCATAACTGCACTTACAGTATAATTATACTCTGATTGAATCCCTGAGTCAGAGCCGCTGCAGCGTCTTCCAATACCAAAGCAAGACGTAATACTCGTTGAGAAGATGATGTTTAAATCAAGTCTGTGTTCGGCTCAGACCAGAATACTGATATGACATTGAAAATCTCCCGTCTTGGTTCTCGGATTTTCCGGCTCAAGGCAGGGAAAGTTCACCGCGCGCTAACCAGGGAAAAGACGTGACTCCTCCAACTGAGCAGGATTTGCATGTATCTTCCGCATGCGATGAGACCAGATAGCTTTGGTGCCGCTAACATAGCGGCAAACAATTCTGCTCCGGTTCAATTAAGCGCCGGTTACAGAACATGCCCTTGAGAAATGGACTGCATGCTCTATTGAGTCCGGCGAGCTTGTGACCGTCTGTCTGTCTGTGTGTCTGTGTCTGTGTGGGTGTGTGTGGGTGTGTGTGTGTGTGTGTGTTATAACCTTCACTAGCCCGTCTGCAAAACCTCTCTCCGTCCTTGGAGAATCCCAGCACAATGATGTCCTTATCTCTCTGGCAACGACTGTAATACTTGAAAAGCTGAAATGGGTCCCTCATCACTGCTGCCATCAAATCGTGGGTGGCTAGCTGCAGAGAACGCCGTCTTAACCAACTGTGAACAAATGTGACGCTGGACGGATGTTCGAGATGTCACCGAGTGTTTACGGAGGGTCACTGAAGTCTCCCAACAAATAAAAGAAACATTTAAAAAAGGAAGAATTTGAAGTGGGACAGGGTTGTTTAAACGCTGCTAAATTAGCCTCCCCTGCTACAATCTCTCCTTCTCCATGTCCCTAATGCTGTTTGTTTCCCTGCTATAATAAGGTGTCACCCTCCACAGAGCATTCTCCCATGTCACCAAAGATATTGGTTGTTGTTCATCGTCAGAATCCATTACTCCTCCTCTGCCTGAGATGTTTTCCATAGCAGGTCAGCACAGTGTGTGTTTCGAAAAAACAAATTCACAGCAGATCAGACAGTGGACAAGTGCGAAATTTAAAAAAGCAAAGAAACTTCCTCTGCAAAAGGAAGGAGAAACTTCCTCTGCAACACACAGCAAAAAGCGTGTCGCTTATATTAAGAGCCGGTTTCCTCGCCGCCTGCATGGCCTGTCAGAGGGATGAGTTTACAATATAGCAGGAGTCAGAAGATAACAGGGCAAACTGCGGCGTCACGTCAGCTCCGGGAACGGGTTCAATTCTCATTTATTTCAAGAAGTGACGCCTGGCGCCCGTGTGCCAGAAGATTCGCGGGCCCCGGACGACACAGAGACTCAAACGCCTCTGCAGTCATCACCCACTCGCATCTCTCTGCTGAGGAAAGGGGGGACGGGATTATTCTCGCACGAGCACCATCCTGTGGCCGCAAAGCGGGGGGGAAGATGGGAGGAGTTGCTTTTCAATGCCTCAAACATATCCCTTTTTTCCCCTTTGTGTTCCTAAATTAAATTAATGAAAGCACAGAAATGACCCGAGCAGAGGAACAGAGAAAAAGGCGTTGCCTTCAGACTACAGAGATGTCCACATGTACGGTATGTTTAAGCACTTTTCTGGCTTGATCACTTGTTATATTTATCCATAAATCACCTCGAAATTGCGACTGACCGAATGGCTGTGTCATTTTAAGTGCAACACAAACAACAACAACAAAAAAAAAAGATTTCTGCAGCTTAAAAAAAAACATTCTTAAACAATCTATGTCACAGCATACTTCAGTGTGTGTGTGTGTGTGTGTGTGTGTGTGTGTGTGTGTGTGTGTGTGTGTGTGTGTGTGTGTGTGTGTGTGTGTGTGTGTGTGCCTGACCTGACGCTGGATGACCTCCTCTGAAACATTTTCCCCTTTCACAGTGGGTTCGATCACCCCGAGGATGATCAGCATGCGGCTCAGTCCCGAAGCTGCTGAAAACTGCCTGGCTTGGAGCGATGGCAACAGTTTACCATACCTGAACACACACACACACACACACACACACACACACACACACACACACACACACACACACACACACACACACACACACAGTGTTTTTTCGGCCACTTGTCGGCAAGAAGAAGCTAAAAACACGCTGACTAAATGTTAAAATCATACTGAAAGAAATGCAAAGTCAAGTTTTTTTGACTGACATGAACTATACAAAAAATTCTCATGCAGTCTATGGCTACGAAATCATCTCTTACATGCTCAGATTTTATGACAAATTGATAATAGAATTATATAATAATACAAAACTACAAAAGTTGCCAGCCAAGTGACTAATATTTACATTTTAAGGACGCGACTTTCAGGGGCTATTCAAAATACTACAATAACTTCCATGGGAATGTTGATATGACCCTGAACATGACTTCGCCCGTTCACATGGCAACGCTATCGGTTCTGGAGAGCTGCTCTGAGAGATGGAGAGCCGAACAGTGAAGTCCCAGCTAAAGGGAACTATCCCAGGACTGGAAACCCGTTTTCTAGTGTTTCCAGGACATGTGGGGACCCTGCTAACGTGTTCACAAATAATTGGCTATTTGCACATCCAGTAGAGGAGTAACCATGAATACGTAAGCATTCCTTTGGAGTCCACTTCCGGTCCGCCAGCCCTTTAGCTTGCTAAGCGCTGCACCATCACCCCATCAGTAAGTCTCTATCGAAGCTTCAAACGTCAGATCAAGTTAGTCTTAGTCTGTGCTCGATGGCTCTATTACAACAACAAAGGGTGATTTTATTTTACAGTGACTCAAGATGTCATACAATTCCTCCAGTGTTTTTTTCTTCTTCTTTCAACCCCCCAAATCATAAACTTTCTCTTGGAAAACATTTGCCTGGGGAATGAGAAATACTCTTTTTTTTTTCTTTCTTTCTTTCTTGGCAGATGAGAGAAGAAGAGCTTTGGGATTTTGTAACTCAGGAGGCCCAATCGGTCTCGGCTCACTGGTGCTCTGAATTGGCTGGTCTCAGCCTGTGGAGCCCAATCAATAGTGCCGTGCGCCTGCTGCCGCTGCCGCAGCCGCCACCGCGCTGTACACTGCACCGGGAAACACTCGTCCCCGTCTTAGTCTTACTCCGGATTTGGGCCAGACTTGTAGCGCTGCTATATTCAGTCAGTTTCAATCTCGGATAAACAACTATGAAACACCTTTATGAAATACCAAACACACACGCTGCAGCAAAAAAAAAGTCCTCGAATGCCATCGTGAGGTCGTCATTTGGGGGTTTTGGTGTAATGTCTCAACTGCTTTTGGATGGATCACTAACTTTGGAGATTTATTTTCTTGCCTGTGTTTGATGGAGGGAGTGGATTCATAAACAGACAGGAAACCAGGGAGTAATAAACGTGGATGTTGCAGTTGTGTAGTAACCATTGGACTACTGGAACGCCCTGTAAATGATCATTTATCAAAACTGATGTATTATTCGTTCAATTTACTATTCAGTATAGAACTAAAACTCGAGTTGCAACAGTATCTTTTGTCACAGCACAAGCCAGTAGCGCAGTCGACTTCATTTTACAACGGGCAGGCCTCAGCGCCGCTTCACTGCCGTCGCACCGATCGTATCGCACTCCCATCACAAGCGTTGCACTTCTCCGTTGTAAAATAACCCATTTCACCTGTTGTCGATATGACGCGCTGCCACCTAAAGAACTGTAGCCGCTCCGGCAAAGCATGTCGGCCCTGATGGGTCAGATAAGGCCGATACAACCAGCGGGGAATGCTTGTTCCACGGCTGCAGATGGCTGTGTAGAGAGAACACATAGCTGCCATATTCAGTCCCTACAGGTCACTGATAGATCCATGCAGGAGGATGTGAAGAAACAAGGCGTCTGTTCTTCGGTAGGCAGAGAAAAACTTTTCAGATCAGACCTCCGGAGAGTGACATTTTGACATTTTCATCTTCCTTGCAACAGTTTCCCCCCCTGAAGTCATTCTGGCACCACAATTTAGAACCGAGTCTCCGACCTGCCTCTTAAGGGACTTCTCAGTCTCTGCACATTTTCCACCTGTCACCCCTTGATTCCAAAAATAAAAAAGGGAGGAGAAAAAAAAAAAACTCTTTCCCTATCAGCACCCCCCAGTTTGAATCTGGTCAAATCATTCCCGGCTCTGGCATTGAACATTATTTCAAGGATTCTCCAGCCACCTGTCCTATTCCCTCCTCTTTTTTTCCATTTTTAATTCTGCCCCGGAGTGAGGATTATGCGAAGCAAGGCATGCGTGTCAAAGGGAAATTTAGTGGGTAAAGACAGCCAAGATTGGCGGGATGAATTAAACAGATAACGGGAGGAGACGAAGTGGGGGAACCATGTAGAGCAAAACGCCTCACCGATGTTGGTCATTTCAGAGGGGCTCTTTTTTTATTTTTTTCCTCCTCCTCCTCCTCCTCCTCTCCCTCCCCACAGGAGCGAGGAGGCAATATCTAAATTAATAAAGTGATGAAATGAGTTTGTGCCGTGGACTTTCTGCTGTTTGACTTTCCCATCTGGATTAGTGCAGGCTGAATGGACGCTCTGTTACTTTTGTTACAACTGCGCAATTCACTGTCGGAATTTGGCCCTGCAGTGATAAGGCCCCCCTCCCTGCTCATTACCATCTCATTCCATATGCAGGGCCTCTGTTACCTGAGAGCCCGCTCGCACACAAAACACCAACTATTACACGAGCGCCTGCCAACTATTACAATGAGCGGAGAACATTTAAACACCGACTATTACATGAGGCTCAGCTAACTATTACGCTGAAAGAACACTTTGAGAAAAAGAAGAGGAAAAAAAACGGGTTCCTGCGAAGACTTCCAGAGGGCCGTTACAAAAGGGAAGACGTGTGGCCGTGGACATGATGAGGCCTCCAACTCTAACGCAAACATCTAGCAGCAATTCAACATGTTACGTGGAGCACAGCACAAGGCCGTAACCCAATCCATCAGTCGGTTTCACACAGAAAGCAGGTGGCTAGAGTAAAAGGTTTAATAGATGGCAACATGAAACTTCCACAGTCCATGATTAACATTGAGACAATTATTTTTGTCATTTTAGGTTTAACTATGCAAATGCAGCATTATCTTATCAAATATGGGTATACATTTCCAGAACAGAAATCTGAAAACTGTAAGAAGCCAGGTTGAAAATGATTGTTTCATTTTGCTGGCACATTAGCCAAAGGTTTATATTAAAGGGAATTATTGATATCTCGTTTCACGCGATAAATCAGAAAATACTGTCGACCGCCAGAAAGAAAATACATTTCAATTTTCAAAAATGTTTAGGAATAAAATGTTATTCAAATAAGACTATGAATGATAAATGAACAAACCTTCAGAATGTGTGTGTGTGTGTGTGTGTGTGTGTGTGTGTGTGTGTGTGTGTGTGTGTGTGTGTGTGTGTGTGTGTGTGTGTGTGTGTGTGTCTTTAGTGGAGATTTCTGGCTCAAAATCTGAGAAAAACTCATTTCAAGAAAATGTCCTTTAAAGATATGCATTGTAAAATTACAGCCATTCTGAAGACACTACAGGGGAATAGGGTGGGAGAAAAAAAGTAATATATTATAGACATCATCACGAAACGACCCCAGTTGATCACTTACATTAAGACTATTATTTTGGATTCCAAAGTTTTCTGAAATGTTACATGTGCAAATGAGGAATTATCAAATACAAATACTAAAAAACTGTATAAAAGCCAAAAAGCTCAAAATTGCAAAACTGACCAGTGCATTAATAGAACAGTTTTTGCCTGTAGCGTCTCGCCTTTTGAGTAGTAAACCAGAGTGTCCTCTTTAAACATGTGTGAAACCCTCCATGACGACATAGAGGGACCTTTCTGAACCACGCTCAGCCAACCAACTAACTACGAACTACGTTTACTGACGGTGACGACATACGTGGAGGTACTTCTAGTGTCGGGTTGGTGCTCGTATGGTAACCCGGTAACTTTGCTATTTTTACATGAAGGACGACAAAGAAAAATGAAGTCTCAGACTTTATTGTGTGATGTTTGAAATGTTCACGTGTGATTTGACGTCCTCTTCGCCGACACACTTGAATGTGACGCGATGCCTTTAGAGAGCCGAAGTGAAATGGGAACTTGTGAGTTCTGTTCGAGAAAGGTGGACAAAAATTTATTCGCAATCTGATTGATATTTTTCAATTATGCTAATAACTACAAGTCCAGCCTGAGCAGATCCTTGCTCAACAGTATGCGGCTCGCTTCATACAACTAGATCAGAACGGTAGTTCCTCCCACCAAAAAAAAAAAAAAACAGTCCAATGTCGTTTATTCAACATTTATGCCTTTGAGAAACACGGTTTCCCAGAAGAATAGACGCTTTGTGGCCGAAAGTCAAAGCTGGACGAAGGAGACAGGTCCACAAGCGAGTTGAGGGTTCGTGGTTAGCTCAGACAGGTGAGAGACGGGAGAACGCTGAAGGAGCTTTAGACGGCACACAGTATGTCTAGAAAGTTGAATAAATTACACCAGGTCAACGTCTTCTGTTTTTCTTCTTGTGGGATTGACTACAATGAAAAAAAAGTGGGACTAATATGGATTCTGATAGTTTGTTTTTTACATTTACATGTGATGTTATTTAAACATCAGTATCGCTGCATTAGCAGGAGAGCCTGCAGCTAATACACATCATTCATTTTACACTGACAAACATAATACAAGGTAACATACAAATATTATTTTGTGTCCCATTTGAATGCAGGTTTTATCTGTGAAACGGTCAAACAAAAGGTTGTAACTCATAAAACTTCACATTTTGACCTTTACCAACCAGACACAGCATCCTTACACCCACAGTATGAATCACATGACTTATTCTATGCAGCATCACGCTCCTGTGTTGTGTGCAGTATGAAGTACCATACAGTTGTACAATAACATACCTTGGGACACACACACGCTACTGTCCGGCATCACTTTTGGTTTATTTAAATCACAAAGTACAATGCAGCTTTTTTCTTCTTCTTTTTAAGGATGAGTCTAAGTATTCAACTGTGCTTGTTGTTTGTATGCCATCACTATTTGAAGGAGATGCGTGTCAGACTTAGTGGCATCTGAGAGCAAACAGCTGAACACCCCTCCGCTCACTCCTCCCTTCCCAAGCATGTCGGAGAACTACGGTGGCCTTCAGGTAACAACGTGAAAGGCAGTCTCGAGAGTCAGTGTTTGGTCCACTTAGGGCTACTGTAGAAACATGGTGGTGAACACAGCCGACTCCCTGAAGAGGACCAGGTCCATGTAGGTCCAAAGGACTCATTCTAGTCGAGTGAGTCACACAAAGATTCTTAGTTTCAGGTGATTATACGCAAACGAAAACAGTTATGAATAGAATATTCCTTTTCTGCCAATAGATCTACCAAAATCTGTTTGATTTTTTTTTTTTTAATACTATATACTTTGGTAATTTTGTCATAACATCCCAGTTTCCTCATGGACATTATTAAACTTGCATCACAGAAATCTGCTCAAGCAAAGCAAAAGAATGAATCCCTGCCGCTCCTTGATACGATCAATGCATTCTGTCACATTCTGTTTAATTAAATAAACTGTGCTGATTTTGCCTAAAGACAGTCGATAATTGTTTTCCAACTACCATCATTATTGTACGTTCCATTTTAGTAGCATGTCTGCTTCAGATAATCAGACTTAATTGTTTCACTTCAATCACTCCCCCATTTGAGTCGCTCTGCAAATCGGAGATGTCGCTACTTTACCACACACTCCACGCTGTCAAATGGAGACCAATCACGGCGTGTGCAGAGCTGTAACCTCGCGTCATGGAAAACACAACATTATTTGAAAACGTTTACAACTATTCTGGTTGGGGAATAAGCAGGAAACTGCCCAAATCCCAGACAAATATGTGAAATAGGATGGCGCCCCATCAGTGTCATACCCAGAGTGAGCACAAGGTGTCATTCTTGCTCCACAGCCGGCATCAGGCTGAATCCTCCCGGCTTCAAGCAGGCAGATTACACTCGGGGTGAATGGATGGGGACCGCGGCAGCTTTGATTCATTAGTGGAGCGGAACAGCAATAGTTACGCTTACAGTGCTTCTAATTACAATTAATTGGCATTCCCGGCTTGTCTGGGAGTCTCTGGATGAGGGGGGAGGATCAGCTGAGTCAGGAGAGGTACGTTCCTGCTATAGTAATATATCACGTATAAATATATATATATTTTCCTATTACAAAAGATTTTTCAAAATGTTTCTATTCAAAACTGCTTGACATTTTACACAAAATAAAATCTTATATTACTATTTTTTTAACTAACTTTGTGTGCAGAAGAAGACAGGGATGAAGCACTTATTTGTAACCGCTGTCCCAACTCTTTCGCCTCTATCTCCACGCCATCGGCCCACGGCCGGGTGACTGCTGCCAATCTCAGCCGGAGGATCCCCGGAGGGGTTTGGAGCGGCGGCGTGCACTCCAGCGGGTTATTGAACGCAGCTCGGGGTGAAAGCCAATGAGCTTCTGAAGATGGGGGAAGAGACTGGATGCTACTACTCATCAATGAGGGGAAAGAGAGCAAATGCTATGAGATTACGTAATGCCACTGATGTTAAATAAACTCGCATGCGAGTGCAGAAATGTTTAAATAACTAGGGAGGAGACAATGTTGGGCCTGTAACTCCATCCTCCTAACAAAGTGCTGCGTGGAGGGATGGAAACGCTCTTCTTCGTCGCTCATCTCAAAGCCTGCCCCGGCTTATAAATCAAACCAAACGTGGCAGTTGCGAAACTCTGAGCGCTCGTCGGTCAAAGTGACAGTCATACGCTGCCCGTCATACAGAGCGGGCTCCAGGTGAGAGAGAAACGTGTCTATTATCTACACACGGCAGCAAGGTGTGTGTAGACGCGATGATACACACACACACACACACACACGTACAGTATGTCAGTGCGTAAATGTGATCACAACTCCGTGTGCAGGCCTTGCTCAGCATATTAATGACAGGTAGGATGATGAATGGGACAGAAAGGGCTGTTTCTCATTTTGGGGCTCACAACTCAATAAGGCTTCTATCCGCCTGCCGCCGCAGCTGTTAGGCCACCAGCAGCCACTTGTACGCTTCATGCACCCGCACAGAAATTAAGACAGGACGCACCCCAATATACTTTGGATTTACACATCATACGAGCAAGATATAAGTCCTTTAGCTACGTACCTGAAGAAAAGAAGAAGAAAACCTGCAACTACAGACTTTTGTGTCTCGGCATCAAATTATCCCCAAAATAGTCATCAAAAACACTTTAAAAAAAAGGCAGAGATGCACTGGGATGGGACGAGGAGGCTTTGAAGTAGTGCTCCTGTTGAGGATCAAGCTGCGAAGGGACGGTACATGAAAACGGAGAGTTTCCCAATCAATGAGCATTTATAAAAAATTGGAAGGACGGTGCCATTAGACGAAAGCGTTCTCCACCGTTCCCGCTTTCTGAGAAAACCATGGGGTAAATTACTTTTATACTCCACACACACTCGAGTGTGTAAGTAAAGGAAGAAAAAGATTGTTAGTGCAATTCCTAACTTGTATCCTAACGTTGGATGGCCAGCTGCAATGTCAGATCAGTGAAGTCATCTAGAGATATACAGATATTCTAGAATAGCAAATCTACCGCTGGTAGAGGAGGTGTGTGTGTGTGTGTGTGTGTGTGTGTGTGTGTGTGTGTGTGTGTGTGTGTGTGTGTGTGTGTGTGTGTGTGTGTGTGTGTGTGTATATAAAAAATAAGATCACACCACTGTCACACCGTGGGAAACCTGAATTGTGATGGTGTTTACGTGGCTGTGTGTATGTTCTATATAGGTATTTATGAATGTGTAAGTGTATATATATATATATATATATATATATATACACAAGTTTAAGACACTTCCGCATTGGCTTTGCACGGCAGAACCAGAGGTTGCTGCCTGGTTAGTCCTCACAGCTGTTAACCCCCATTCAACAGCTTGGAATTAAATAGAAATTCGAATGTCAGCCAACAACAATAATGTTTGTGTGGCTTAAAGGGTGCTGTATATTACGGGCCATAGCTTTGGAATGAGATGTCCATCACATTTGGGCATATTGGCAATGTCTTTGCATCCGTCTGGCCATGTGATGCAAGTCGTAACCCCGTCTTTATCCCAAACAGTAAGGATTTATGTTGAAATGTGAGGAATCTTTCCGTCTGTATTCAAGTGGGGGAGATGCAATGCTTCCAAAGCTTGAGCTGCAGAAACAAAGACTGACAGCACTGAGTGACTCAAACCAGTGGCTCTCATCCAGAATGTAATTTGTCCAGACGTACACTGGGGCTTCCTCCTAATCTCTCATGCTAGACCCACTGCTCCATTTTTCCATCAGGCAGAATTATCTTTGCCCGCAAGGAAATGAGACACATGCTGTGACGGCTGCAGAAGAAAATCCCAAATAGGAACGTTGACCCCTTACAACAAGTGCGCGTGTGTGTGTGTGTGTGTGCGCACACACACACACACACACACACACACACACACACACACACACACACACACACACACACACACACACACACACACAACTCTCGGGAGATGGTGGCGATTCATTTTGTAAGATGCAACAGAACTAATTTAGGGAGTGAGCCTCTGTTAATGAGCGGGTCTTTGATGTGTAAATCCTCTTGGTCCCAGTGCAAAGCCGATACGGTCTCCCCGCTATCCTGCTCAGGTGCAGCCCTGCTCCCTTCTGCAACGCTTATCTTGTGTACCAAGTACTGTAAGACCTCCGACAGCTAATAACCCCCTATCTAAAGAGGAGAAATACACTCCTACATGCCACCTTGCTGAACAAAAACTAGAATTACCGATCTTGCGGTTGTGTGCCTTCCCCAACCAGTTATGTTGCAGTTTACATCAATGTCTGTCCAATATATATATGTATGTATGTATGTATGTATGTATGTATGTATGTATGTATGTATGTATGTATGTATGTATGTATGTATGTATGTATGTATGTATGTATGTATTCTTGAGTTTTGGCCTTTCTACTTGGGAGCAAAGTGGATGTTTGTGCCAAATTTTAAGAAATTCCCTCAAGGCGTTTACTGAGATAATGTAAATAAACTCACAAGAATGGACAGGACTGACGGATGGACAACCCGTAAACATATTCCCCCTCGGAAGTGGAAAACATTCCAGAAAAGTTGAAGAACGCTGTTGGCGCTGTGATGCATCCTTTCTTTCTTCACACTGCACATGTCATTCCTGTTTCTATTTTCACTCCCCCCATTGAAATCTGACACCAATGATAAAATGTATTTTATTTTTTTCTCAAAGTAAATGCAAGTCTTTTTTTATTTCCCAATTGCTTCTCCACAGAATAATTGGATTGTGGCGGCGCTGTGGTGTACTCAGTGAAATGAATGCCTATTAATCGGAGGATAATTGGACACATGCCCCTGATAAATGGTGCTGCTCCACTTTGAGTCACGTACAAATTAGGCCGTTTTAAGGGATCCATTTCTTATCTGGCTTCACTCATACGAGATGTGAGCTAATATTGGTGGACGGATGCACCGAATCACGGAGTCATGCCAGAAATGAGAGGACTTGATATTAGTTAATATTTTCGTCCTTCTGTAATATCAAAGCGCATATGAACTCCCAGTTGGTGTTTCTAGATGACAGAAATATGGGTTTCAAACTCTTCCAACCATTTTGCTGACATTGATAGAACCTGTGAAAGAAAAGTTGATATTGACCGCAGTTTATGCTTAAACATAGAGAGATATGGTAATTTCACCCACCTGGTTAAGTACCTACCCAGTAAATAAATAGGTAGGAATAGAGTGGCACAGGAATGAGTCCTAAAACCTAGAAATGAGTCAGCATCCAGGTTCCTTCGTCTCAAAGTCAATGTTTTTTTTAAATGGGTTTTTGATTAGATGCATGAAATAAGCTCTGTGGTTAACACAAGCTTAAGAGACTTAAAAGGTTTGCTCTCCAAAATAAAACGTGTCAGCAAAAAACCTACCCATTCATTTTGAGGATTCTACGTGTCTTAAAAATGGCGGTTGCTAAAAAGAAATTAGACCATCAGGTCAACTAGTCCGCTTTTACTTGTGTGTTCCAAGTGTCTATAATGAACTCTTTTGGGAGTGATTGTACATAGTAATAATTATGCTGGAAACTACATATAAGGCCTGAGATGAAGTAACTTCTTCAATCAAGCCTCATCTTACTTTATATACTCGCAACTACAGTGTTGCACAACCAATGTTGTGCTTCCAAGGACCTAAATAAACTGTAAATAAATATTCTGCACCAAGAACGCTGTATTTCTGTTAAAAGGGTGAATTTACTTTTTAACAGTTGTAGTGAGGAATTTGTGTAGCACACGTTTTAGGTCTAAAACATAATTTAATGGACAATTGAAAACAATTGTATATGACTAGAAGACCAATATGTTGTTAATTGGGAGGCTGTCTGACTGTTTTTGCACTTACAGTATGTTTATCTCAAACTTTTTAAAAGAAAATAGACTTCCTATAATGGATACAGCTATTTTGTAAAAAATATCTAATGGGCTTTGAGCAAAACACTTTATTTTTAATATTATTATTATATTTATTTCTACACACAGTGTAAATGCACTCCAGAGATGTGCTCATTACATAGCCATCACTGCTCGGCTGTCAGCTACATCTAAAAGCTTAGCGTGCGCCGCTAAATTACATAACTGATTAATTACAGTCTCTTCGGCGGTGAAACACCTTTTTACGGATTACACATGACACGCTTCGCTCGTAAACAATCTGAGATGCGGTTTGTGTTGCGTAATGGACAAGTCTGCCAGCATCCCCCCCATCAACTCGCGCTCTCTTTTATCATGAATACCTTCCCTCTGTATGATAATGAATGCATAATGAGATGTATGCTGTGACAATGACTACCACTTGACATATGCATCTCGCCCGGATTATTACACTTTCTGTCACTCAGTCCCACCACCGCCACAACCCTCATCTGTTTCACGCTAAAAGGAGCGTGATCAGCTAATAGCTTTCCTTGGCCTCCGATTAATCATGCTAATGAGCCCCGCCCAGCAAAGATAATCAACTATTCTCAAGCCCGCAGAAGCCAATAAGGGAGAGAGTTTGGAGGTTCGCTTGTGAAACACGCTGGCGCTTCTGCTCTCCTCATCCTAATCCTCTTTCTTGGTACGTTTCCCTTGTTTTTTTTCCGCTTTTTATCGGCTTCCCCTCTGCCCTTTTCCACTCTCAATCTTCTTTTCCACATCCCTCCCTAGTTCCTGCTTCCTCAACATCTCTCCATCTTCTCTCCTCTTGCGCCTTTTTTCCCCATCCTCCTGTTTTCTTCGTCCCATGTTCCGTCCAGCTATGAACTCACCAGTACTCCGTCCACTGGTCGTCCTCGAAAAGGTCCTCTGGAATGGGATCGATCAGCACCAGGTCTGACACTTGCCTGAGGACAAAGAGAGGACACACACACTCGGATGAAGTAAGACTC
Organism: Myoxocephalus aenaeus; assembly: GCA_038501785.1. Lineage (NCBI taxonomy): Eukaryota > Metazoa > Chordata > Actinopteri > Perciformes > Cottidae > Myoxocephalus > Myoxocephalus aenaeus. The sequence continues at coordinate 83,001 of JBAMJR010000269.1, forward strand.
ATTGACTACCCGTGTCCACTTTACCCTCCCATCCACCCCCAACCCCACCACGGCCGTAATGAGGATGAGATGGATGGCGTCCTGCTGTCCGTCTTCCTCGTAGATTCTTCTATCCTCCGGCCCCACAGACGGATGACCCCGCACACGCCAGATCCAGGGGCAATATTTCCTTTCGGAGAGCTGTCATCCACCCACCTTCATGTTCTCCCTTAGCGGCAGCAACATCGGGCCTGATTAAATACTAAATCTTTCGTGCCCGATGCGGAGTACTTGTCACGTTAATCACTGCGTTGACTCCGAGGCGGCCGAGTCTCAGAGGAGGATGATGGGCACTGGAGTATATTTTGTTATGTGCGAGTTTGGGAGGCGTACAATACTTGAAAGCTCTTATATCATATGTAGGGTTGGGAGCAACCAGTTACATGTAACGGGTTTACGTAACTGTTGTAGTTATTGAGTCGAGTACGTTTTTAGGACTTTTCAGCCCAGTTTAAAAAGAAAAGTAATCAAACGTAATGTAACATTACTTTGATGAGGTCATTTAAATAGGTACATCACTTATTACATGTAAACAATATAACTAGTAATCTGTCAGATATTACATTTCAAAAGTAACCATTCCAACATACAGTAGAGTATATGCTGTACTGCGAAGTAACTTTAAGATGACCTATTCTAAAATGATTTGTTTGACACATAAATGATAAGTCTCATAATGTTTTGTCTTGTATTCATGTGTGAGTGCAATCACCATCAGCGACTCATGTCTGGTGGTCTTTGATGGTGGATGATGATGATTATATGAATCGTCATAACTCTGTTATGTTGTTCATTCTGTACACATCTATTGTACTTCTGTTCATCCTGGGAGAAGGATCCTCCTCTGTTGCTCTCCCGAAGGTTTCTTCCCTTTTTTCTCCCTGTTAAAAGGTTTTTCCTGTGCTGATGTGAGGTCCCGGGACAGAGGATGTCATGCCTGTAAAGATTGTAAAGCCCGCTGAGGCACACTCCAGGTCACTAATTACTGGGAACTATTTGATCAGGTTGTTGAAATACATATTTATTCATAGTTTTAGTCGACGAACTAAACGTGTAAACTAAACTGCGCTCATGTGAAGGATTGTTTTGTTATCAAAGTGGTATTTCAGCAATTTAGCATATCAATTAGGGAGATTACAGGTAATAACGAAGCACTTTCAGAGCCAGAGATCTGGTTCTGCAGCTCTTTTCACACGCCGACCAATACTGACCTTCACGTTAAACGTACATGCTAAACGCTATATACTTACACATCGTGAATGTGGCTGTAGAACCTGCTGTTGAGCGTGCCGAGCTCCGAGCCCACCAGGATGAAGGGCTTGGCTATCGCAGCGGCCTGCAGGAGTCGGTGCAGATCATCCACCATCCTGGAAGACGACGACAACAACAACAACACTGTTTTATCTGTTTTAACTAAACCAGGCTCCTCGTTAACCTCGTTCACCTCTAATCTGCTCGTTAACAGGTCAACGAAGAGTCATTCTCAAAAAAGCAAAAATAAGTGTCGCAAAATACACAGCACTGCTGGAAACCAAAGAATGACAGCATGAAGGAGCGGACTGCAGGATAAAAAAAACAATCACCAGAAAACGTCCACCATCAGAGCGAGCGTCATCATTACAGGAGATGCAGCAGCAGCTCCTCTCTGAGAGCCATCTGCTGCCCTGCGTTTGTTGTGTTAATAAATCAAACCCGAGGTGTCCCACTGGAATGAGGAGTTTTCACAAGACTGCCAGGGTTAAGGTTATTCGTCAAATCTCCTTGAGATATTGAATTCTGAGAAATTGATTGCTGCTTTCCAGGCCAGGTGCCAAGGTAACTAGACCGCTGACCGCCCTCGCTCGTCCCTTTTCGGGCAGATTAAAGGCTCGACGAACTTGCTGCGATGTGAGCCGATTGGAGCCCACTGGTGTGAGGAACGGGAACGGGAGTGCGTTCGCAGTCTGTGCTGACCGGAACCTGGATGAGAAGTCCCAAACAGCCACTTTATCAAGTGAATATTGATTCCCAAACTGCACAGTGGTAAATGTGTTTTACTGCGCCATATGTTGAGCATGCGTGTGCTTCTTTCTTTTTAAGCTCGACACCGGCATACACAATCTGATCGATTGTAAAGCTGAACTAATCACTTTGACGGACTGCAAATATTTCTCCTTCGCTCCAGTATTATAGGACTAGACGGCCCTCAGCTTGTGCTCGAAGCGCCAAAGACAATCCTGACCCGGTTGCTCAAGATACTCTGCAGACCTTATTATGAGCGGCAATACAGGTAGGAGGAAAAATGTGTAGTTCTAACTTTGGTGTGAGCTGTCCCTTTGACATTTATGGAGCAACAAGAGTGTACAGCCATGCTCGCGGGGCAGTGCATACAGTACGCTTGGTAATGGCGCTAATGGTGAAAAATCTAGTCATCACCAAAGTCATTTAAATTCAATTTGTATGTTCCATTTGGTAGAAGTTGGTAATATTTACCAAGCTCTCAAAAACAATTAATGGATTCAGCTTCTCGGATTAAAGGATTTTCAGATTTTCCCAGTTCTTTATCTTTGTGAACTTCAGATCTTTCCGCTTTAGAATGACTATTTGCCTTTCTTTCAGGCTCAAGAAATACGAAAACATCTTTGGAGGACTTTTTTTTTTTTAAAAACACTTACAGACTAAAACACCTGTGTCACCTGAAAAATGCTCCAAAGTAGATGCTGGCTTTTCTAGTCAGCACTTACAGGATCAGACCCAGATTCACCTGCACCACACGACTGTGTATTTGGCCCACATCTCATCCAAAATGTCGACAAATGAATTATACAAACTCGGCAGACGGATGAATGAGACAGATGGCTCTGCAGGTGTAAAACAGCCCACTCACTCATTCAGAATCAACAACTATGCCCAGTGTGTTTACAATGTAGACTTTGTGTACGGCAGAACTGCAGCGCCCCCACGCTCAAAATGACAACTGCCTACTGAAGTAGTGTACTTACCGTCCAGTCGTCGACATCCCCCAAACTTTCTCTGTTCCCGTGGTTTCATTCGGCAGCAGCCGCTTGCTGAAGCCCAGTCCCATTCTGTCAAAGGTACAGACCTGAGCAGCGTGACAAACAGGTATACAGGGGTTTATAAATAACACCATGCTCTACAAACACATGAGATGCTCTCAGTAAGGACTCCCCCACCCGTACCTGTGGATGTACTTTAAAAATGCATGATGGCCGAGTAATATTGATAAATAAGAGATGGTGTAAACCGGGCACTGGTACTGCTTTTGCGATTTTGTTGTTCAGATGCATCTAGGGGCCCTTCCCCCAACAAGCCTGTGACCCAATTTGAGTCACATCTCAGACAAACAACACGGGGCAGGCTGTCAGCCCCGACTTTCTGCTGTACGAGTCCTTGTTGAGCGGACAGGACGTGGCAGAGCCACCACCGCTGGAACTCTCCCTACGTGGCGCTGACAACGAACAACAATGCTGCCATTAGTAGCAACTGAACTGGTGCGTGAGCTACATTCATCGTAGATATATTGTTCAGTTCTGATGAGCCCATTTGTTTTAACCAGGCGGCAACCTCCAGGTCTTAAAAGTGAAAAGTGCCTTGAACTTGCATTCTCTCTACTGGCCATCAGGGGGCGACTCCTCTGGTTAAAAAGAAGTCTGATTGTATAGAAGTCTATGAGAAAATGACTCTACTTCTCTCTTGATGTATTACCTCTGTACCTTGTAAACATGAGTTTATGTCTCAATCTCTAGTTTCAAGTCTTCTTCAATACATCATGATGTTCATTTAGTAAATGATGGTCCATTTAGAGTAAAATAGACCATAAAGTGGAGTATAATTTAGGGTCTGTGTTTTCATCTTACTTCTTTAATGAACCCTTTCACAGTTTGTTTGTTTGTTTTTTACACTTTACGAAAGTTAATTGCAACATTTTTAGTTGCCTAAAAATGTCTTATTCAGCATTCAGTTGCACTTAGCCCCACCCTCTCGTGTCACATCTGGTTGCCAAAAAACAAGATGGCACGGCCAAAATGCAGAATACGAGGTTACAAAATTGCAGTCCACGAACCAATGACTGACGTCGCGGTGACTACATATACTTCTTTATACAGTCTATGGTTTTAACATAGCACTAAAGTGATCCTATTTTGGACACTTATTTAAAAAACACAGCCATTCAATAGAATCCACAGTAATTGTGTCATTTCCTCACCTTTGTTAGTGTGGCCACACTTTCCTGGACATGCAACCAAACATCTGAGGACATTCCAGTCGGTGCGTCCAGTATGACTTAAGAAGGAAAAAACAAATTGGTGTGGGTGTGGTCAGCAAAAGGACTCCAACAACTATGTGCCAGACAACGTAGATCAGTGATCCTTAATTTAAGGATTTGGCCTGGTGATTTTCACAATGAAAATAATTTGATTTACTATGGGAATTGTTTTTCTACTTATTGTGTAAATATGATATCAAAGTGCTTAAGAATGCATCCAAATAGAGCAATAGTTGTCTCTAAAAAGAAAGGGCCAGAGGAGGATCGGGGATGTTTATTCCTTTTATCTGATGAATATTATTAATGTTTGGTCATTAACTCTGGCCTCCTGTCATTTTGCAAAAGTGGCCCTGGGGTCAAAGCAAGTTGAATATCCCTGATGTAGATGGCAGATCATACATATTTATTTACCTACTGGCTGTCCTTGTCCTTTACACAAAAGATGCATCTTTTGACCCAAACCGACATCAACTATCTGGCCATCTGGATGCAAAAGGGAGAAGAATTGAGTGAAAGATTAAGCTTCAGCGCTGATACATGTAACACACATGTAACACATGTGGATTCTTCTAAATGGATTCTTAAAAATGTGTTTTGAGTGAATATAAAATGAAACATCGACATTGTAAGCCTTAGGAATAAGGAACCTTTAGGCAAGAGCATCTGTCCTTCTCTCTGCAGCGATGCATAGTTGAGGAACGGAGGGATGAGGATGATCAAGAGAAAACACTTTCCAATGGTCATGAGCACAGAGCGGCAAGACACTCTGCCTTCAGCTGGGCTGTGCGGCCTCTTATCGGGATCCTAGTTTATGTAGAGATGGAAATGCAATGTTAAGTCACACATTAACCTGACTCGAGCGTGGACAAATCTTATACCTACATACCTACATACCTACATACATACATATATATATATATATATATATATACACACATATATACACACTCTACATGTATGATGTTATTTTAGCATTTCAGAGGTTCCAATGCCCTGCAATAACATTTGGTCGTTATCAAAACCCCAAACGTTAATTGAGAGGTTAACCTGTGTGTTATTTAAGTAGAAGATTTTAACCAAAAGGGGCAAATGTTATTTCTATGTTATTGTTGTGGGTGCACGCCGAATTAAACATCACATTGCTAATGATTTGTCTGACAATACATTATGAATAGGCTCAGGCGTGAGGAAGCTGTAAATATGCTAACTTATTAAAGTGTTGTTTTTTTTTTAAAGGGGACCTGGCTCCTCTTCCCGTGGTACAAACGTGGGGCACACAGTCGGATACTAATGAGTGTAAGATCAATATAAGAACAGAAATAGAGACAGCACTTGATCGGACTGAAGGAGGACTGGAGACCAGGTTTATCTTAGCTCGTGTTAGCTAGCAGAGGTCTGCTGTCCCTTGCACACTATCAGCAGCAGCGAGCTATCATTCACGTCGCAGTACCTTTCTACCAGCATTGACGGCTTCGTTGTTGGGTGCTGGAGCTTCGGTTCTTCTACGCATTTTGAAATGAGGAGTTGTAACCGGTTGTAACGCCACAACACAAACTGAATGAAATAGTTATAACTTCCTGGTGGAGGTACGGAAGCCGACAAGGGACAAGCCTTCCCTTTACGCGTTGCGCTATATTGCTGCCACCCCATCACATTCTGCTGTGTGAGCTTTCCCATTTAGCAGTCTTTACCTTACAATTATTTATGAATCCCCTTGCTTTTAATACTACTACTCATAATAATTTCTTGCCACACATAGTACAGCTCACTGTTCGTGTCGTATAGTTAAATTTAACACGAATAATTCAAATTACAATGCCATGTATAATGTTGTATGCTGTTGAATACTGGATGTTTAATATTATTATTAATATATCAATAATTGGCTTTGCCGAGGGCACTTATTAATGGAGGGACAGTACAATTGTTGGCCTGCAGGGGTCACTGTATTCCACAAACCATCCTCTACTCTTCATCGTAAAGTATTGCACTCAACAGCAAAGACAGCAGGATTAACATTAAATAGGCTCCTAATCACCATTTAATGAGAGTCTTTCTGAACATCTCACACCCTCAAATGAAATGCAGCCCTAATAAAGGGCTAAACGAGGGGTCGATGACTAAACATGGAAAACGTCATCTTAAATGACCAAATAGATGAAGATTATCAGAAATTGGGGCATGCGATTGTGTGTCCTCTACCCCTCTTAAAACAACCAATCAAACAAATATCGAGTATAAAGAAGCATTTGTAGTGGGCCGGACACCTGCTTCCCAGACGTATGTAAGTGATTTATGCAAATTGCTGTTAGAGCAGTCATACATCCATATACAGTAAATTGTGCATTGCACACATAGACTTCTAAAACCGCACTTGGGCGCTGGGCTCCCTGTCTTTATTCATCCTGCACATTTCAGATACCGGGGAGACATCTGATAATAAAGCTTCATGGTTTTGGGAGGAGATTTAAGTTTAAGGCTTAAGTTTAACAACAGAAATATGTCATCAGAAAGTCTACGAGGTCGTGTTTTTGTTTTCATTCAGCATCCTGAGTCCCGAAATTTTATTTTATATTCAATATTCACCAAAGAGAGAACAAAGCCAGCCGGTCCTGACCATTTATCCATGAAATAGTATCTAGACAAAGCAAAACCTCAACAATAAAACCCTGTTTAGATAGCAGGTGACTTGAGCCATGTAGGGAATTCATTGCGGTAATTAAAAAGTCTGGCTGGACCGAAATGATGAATGTGAGGTATTGACTCACTGTCAAGCTGGCTGTTGTGTATGAATGTGTGTGTGTGTGTGTGTGTGTGTGTGTGTGTGTGTGTGTGTGTGTGTGTGTGTGTGTGTGTGTGTGTGTGTGTGTGTGTGTGTGTGTGTGTGTGTGTGTGCAGTTTAAGTTTCAGGGTATCCAGGGTTGATTAAAGCTAATGCCGCAGGGCCTCCTCTACCTATTGCCTCTGTTCACCTCCACATAATTAGAATTGAGAGGAGGACGGTCTAATCACACGACTGTCGCTTCGCTCTGCAGTTTGCGGCTGCCATTCAGACAGCAGTCACCCGGCCACTTGACTTCCGCGTGGCCCTTTTGATATGAATAGCGGTGAACAAAACCCTGTCTGCTGTCTGCCTCTTTTGTGATATCAAAGGCAACTCGTTCCATCAAAGATTTGGACTTGGTAACAACATTCGCCATAGTAACAAACAAAAAAAGAAAAGAACTCTGATGATTCATGACGTCCTTGACTGCCAGACTAAAGGTTGCTATGTGTCGCTTGCCACTTGGATTACCGGTGCAGGGTTCAGGGCTTTACACATCTCTGATTGTTGACAAAGTTCTCAATCAAACCCACAGCAGCGATTGAACCCTGAGATTGTCACATAAAACCTGTAGTGCTTCTTTCTGATTGTTCCTCTATTTGTATTGGAACAAATTCTGAAAAGCAAATCTGTAATATTCCTACAATATCCCTTTAGGGATTTACAGTGCATTTGCTTCACCGTTGTATTTACAGTGACCTCTATATAATCAGTAGTATTATTAAAATCATCTTTGGTATCAGTGTAAACCCTTAGAGATTTCTATAATATAATTTATACGTCTACTTCTGTGACGATGGTTGTAATTAAACTGCTCTGACTAAGAACATGTTGTAGTTTCTCTGTGTTTGGGATTAGCACCATGTTGCCGTGTCCTTTGGCGCCAACAGAACAAGTAGAGAGCGTCCTTTATTGCTTTGTGCACTCTGCTATTCTTATTAGACATTGTTCCCAAACGACACCTGCCCTCAAGCCACATGCAACATCTTCACACTCGCGGCGCACACAGCGACGAAGAGCCGTTCCTATTACAGTGCCAGGTCACCTTGACACCATCTTTGCCATTTGTGCCATGTCTGGAGGCAGCGGACATTTTTAAGGTGTTGCTTCTCCCCCTACCCCTCAGCCCTGACATTCAGCACAGAGTGCACTTCATCCTTAGTTACAGGGCACCCTCCCCACACAACAGATATAGGATGGGACAGCCAGTGAGGATCAAGAACAGAGCTTGAATTTGAGTGCAAATAATAACCTATTATTTTAACATTTCTCACATGCCTCCGCTTCCCCTTGGCCAGTTTCAGCTCTTTCCCAAGCGATGCAACTCACTTTTGCCCCCTGGCTGGATATCAAGCCCTGAAAATTGGTTTCTTAATATATCGCATCACAGCGAAGCATCGACGCGCACGCAGGACGCAGGGGACTTTACAGCACGCACATGAAATCAAATGGTAATTGAGATAGCATTGCGGGCGGATAAAAAGCCATTTCCTGTTTGTCTTATCTGTTTTGTCACATAGAGCAGGTTAACCAGGGTGACATTTCCGCACTGTGCCCGTCTGTATCAGCAAAGGCCATCGCCAAATTCTGCACGGGCATTCATATCTCACAATATGGGTTTGGCTTTATTAAATCCGCCTGACTGAATGATGGCGGGATGTTCCAATGTGCCATCTTAAAGGGAAATCTCATGTTAAACAGGAGCTGTGGTTTGTGGCAGCTCGTATAGCGGCACGGCTCGTGGATGCCGATGTTATTTGTTGGTCCACCACTTTGGTCCGGACTGAAATATCTCTACAACTATTGGATGGATTGCCATGAACTTGTTAACAGATATGTGTTGTGCTCAGAGGAGTAACTGCAATTACTTGTGATCCCCTGACCTTTCCTCTAGCGGTTAAGGTCTGTGGTTTATGACTCAATAACTGTTGATGGATTGCCAATTGTAATAACTTTGATGATCCACTGACTTTTCTTCTAGCACCATTGCAATTTGTCCTTGGTGCATGACCAACTACTTGCAAAACTAATGACATTCCCATCAGTATCAGCTGTACTTGTATATTGTTTGCTGCTAATTAGCCATTATTACCATGCTGCACTAAATAAGAGGGTGGGCATGCACCATGATACCTGCTGATACATTTCATAACTTTCAGACCATAATAATCAGCAATAGAGTGTATGGTTGGTTAAGGAGACGTGGCATCCCCAGGCTTTGTGTGGGAGATCCTGAGCTGAAGCTGTTCTGTTTGTGGACAAACCAAAGACTTTAAGAGCATCCATCAGCTTTTGGAAGTCATGCCACCTCTTTCCTCGTCTCTAGCCATGGACACAACAGCCGAAGGTGGAGGTCTTCCAGGAAAGTGCAACACTTCTTCTGGTTTCCCAAGTTGGCCAGGAAACTATTTTGTGTGTTTATTATAGCAGCATTGTCGAGGCAGTAGAGGTCAATATGAGGTTCCCGCATCAGTCCTGATTTCTCTTTGGACCGCTCATGTTGTCTGAGCTAGCTTCATCATTTTCCTTCTCTGTATTTCTTAATAGTCGGGTCAAAGCCATCATAACAAACAGGTAAACACAACGTTACCTACTACCACTTGCATCAAGCAATTGCAAGAGTTAAAACAATGTAAACGTACTTCTCATAGGTCTCTAGTGACCCAATTAATATTTAAGCAAAACACATTCTATAAAAGGGTTAAAAGGACGTTTTCTTCCCATTCGGTTTGGATTTACAACATAAACATCAAACATCTTTATTTAATCAGGTCTCCTTTCAACAACAACACAACTACACAATACACAGGAATTAAAAACAATCAGATAATAAAGCTTGACAATCTCCAAGGGGTATGCAATATTCTAGTTAGAGGGCAGTTTGCAGTCCAAGCCATTTAAAAGGTGCATCGTACCTGACACGAGTTCTGCCAACATAACTACATGAGGGATCTCTAAGGTTAAGTGGTTATTGGATTGTGTACTGTAGATCCTAGATATAAACGAGAGAGAAGATGTGATGTAGTTTGGAAGCCTCAACAGTAGAGCTTTGTAAATGAATTGATAGACAGACAGACAGACAGACAGACAGATAGACAGACAGATAGATAGATAGATAGATAGATAGATAGATAGATAGATAGATAGATAGATAGATAGATAGATAGATAGATAGATAGATAGATAGATAGATAGAACTTTATTAATCCTGAAACCAAACAACAAACAGCAGTGTAACAGTGTTATGGTTGAGTGATTTATTTGGCCAAAGGTGATTTATTGTAAAGTCATATTGCAGTGGGCAGGAATGATCTCCTGTATCGGTCCTTGTGACAGCGGAGCCGGATAATTTCTTCAGTGTCCTCCTCACCACCACCTTCTCAAGATTGTCCAGTTTGCAGCCAATGATGGAGCCGGCCTTCTTAAACAGTTTGTGAAGTCTGTTGGTGTCTCCGGCCCCAATGCTGCTCCCCCAGCAGACTACGGAGAAGTAAAGACCACTGGCCACAATAGACTTGTAGAACATCTCCAACATCTTTCACCACACATTAAAGGAACTTAGTTTCCTCAAGAAAAATAGTTGACTCATCCCTTTCTTGTACACAGCGTTCATTTTGGTCTTCCAGTTCAGTCTGCTGTCGATTGAGACACCCAGGAACTTGTACTCCGCCACCATGTCCACGTCCTCTCCCAGAACTCTCAGAGGTTGTGGAGCTCACTTTACAAAGTCATCCACTACTGTCCTGTACTCCTCCTCCCGTCCATCTTTAACACACCCGATCACTGCAAAGTCATCAGAGAACTTCTGCAGATGGCATGACCCTGAGTTGTACTGGAAGTCAGTGGTGTACAAGTTGAACAGGAAGGGAGACAGAACAGTTCCCTGTGGAGCTCCATACCACTGACACGTATCAGACAGCACACGGCCCATTCTGACAAACTGCGGTCTGCCTGTGAGGTAGTCAGTGATCCAGGAGACGGTGGACTGGTCTGCCTGTGAGGTAGTCAGTGATCCAGGAGACGGTGGACTGGTCTGCCTGTGAGGTAGTCAGTGATCCAGGAGACGGTGGACGCATCTACCCCCACCGCCCGCAGCTTCTCACTCAGCAGCAGTGATTGGATGGTGTTGAATGCACTGGAGAAGTCAAAGAAAGTGACTCTCACAGAGACACCGGTTACATCCAGGTGCAACTGAGCTCATTGTAGACTCCCACACGGGGCTGGTATGCAAATTGCAGAGGGTCCAGTGAGGATTTCACCTGCGGTTGGAGGTGGGCCAAGACCAGCCTCCCCAGCACCTTCATCACATGAGATGTGAGGGCAACCGGTCGGTAGTCGTTGAGGCCAGATGGAGTCGTCTTCTTTGGAACAGGAACCAGGCACGACGTCTTCCACAGCACCGGGACTTCCTCCGGCTTCAGGCTCATGTTGAATAGGTGTTTGCAGGATATCAGACAGCTGGATGGCGCAGGTCTTCATGACCCTGGGGCTGATGCCGTCAGGTTTTTCAGATCCATGAGATGGCCATTTCTTCTTGACTGGAACACTGTGTGATACAGAGAACAATAATGAGTCCAACATGTGTCATTTGTGATAAAGCTCAATACACTGTGATAACAGGGTTTAACAACAGCATGACGATAGAGAATACCTCCATAGTCAGTCACAGACGTGAAAGTTGACTGCATAATAGTTTTACGGTTGAAAGAAGACAGACATCCTTTCTGTACAAGAAGCCTAGTTCGATTTTACATTTTTAAGAGAAATGTTGATATGAATCTTGAATGGCAGTCCGTAGTATTTGTATGACTCAGCACTGGTGGAGGTGGAGAATGCCTAGTTGACCTACTTTGCATTTATAACTAGTCTATATACAGTATATATGAATTGATAATTGGAAATGGTCAAAAGCAGACTGAAGACCAGTCAGTGCTTGGTCTGGCGTGGAGCCTGGCACATGAGTAATTTAATTTAAGTACAATGTAAATGGACCAAGGACAGACCCTTGTGGGAACCCAATCATGATGGTAAAATGGCTTAAATAGGTACCATCAGCAACAACAGTCTGAGTCATCTCTGTAAAGTTCATCCAGACCTATAGACTGCAGCTTGTGGAGTAGGATTTTATGATCAAACGTATGAAATGCTTTAGAGAGGTCAATGAAGGGGGCAGCACAAAACAGTTGATTTAATCGAGGGAGCTGACAACGTTATCAATGATGCTGTGACCCGACTGTTGTGGCTGTATGTTTAGTGAGTCAATAAAGACACATAGTTGCAAAATGTTGTGAAAGTGTCACAGTCAGAGAACGCTGACTGATAATAATTAGATTTGGCATTCTTAATCCTGCTGGTGCAGATGTTTCGTGGTTGCTTAAAGGTTGATCAGTCCTCAGGGGTTTCATTGGATGTAGCCTTGGATCGGGCTTTGTCTCCATTGTGGGTGCCATTGGAGAGTTGTGGGGAGAACCAAGGACTGTATCTGTTTTCAAGTCAACAAGCCTGTCCGTCAGCAGTGAAAGCAAAGGATCCTAGAACCACTGCTGAATCGGTAATAGAGAAAATGTGATCTGATGTTAGCATTTAGCTCAAACCACTCCCCAAAGAGCTCTTGCCATGGCCATAGACCATAAACCCTGAGTTCACTGATGCTAAATGAAGGAATTAACTCCTTTAACCCATCACTGGACCCATCACATAATTAGAATGTTTTCTGTCAATTTCTTGCTACAATACAAATACAACCCAATAAGAGTGTTTTTTCCATGTTGTTGAAACTCCATGCCAGGTGAGGTGCTGTGCAAAGTTTTCTTTCTAACTATTCCGTTGAGCTTTATTTCACATTACTTACAATGCTTTCCAAGTAATTTCAGACTCAGGCTCACTCAGATGAGAAATTCATAATTACTGTGTCTCAAGCCAAATTAATTTGTGCAAGACTGTTTACAGTTTTACGATGGGTGTGAGAATAATCACAGACACGCGCACACTAAATGTTATTGCTGTAATAAAGTGGCTTTTTAACTAATTTCTGATGAATGGATTCTCCGCTCCATAAAAAAAACAGGACGGGTATTTGTGGAGTGAAGAATATCTAATATCTTTATGGGCATTTATTTCTCCTGTTTACGGATGATTCAGTGAGAAAAGGTATACTGAGGCCTCTTCCCCCTCAAAGCGAAGCGATTTTTCAGGAAATGCACTGTCTCCCTCATTTATTTATGAGTGAGCTCTGGGGTGTTCGGGAGGGGAGGCATTGCAGGCATCGGTCTTCAGCCCTCGGTCTTCAGACTCCATGTGGCGCTCATCGATTTTAGTCCCTCGCTGCTGAAGTGCACCATCAATCAATACAGTAACAAGTCTTCATTTATACTTGAGAAATGCAGTTTCCAACTCAGTGGGCATGGCGTTCCTGGTGTTGTCCATGTGGTTCTAGAGAGAGAGAGAGAGAGAGAGAGAGAGAGAGAGAGAGAGAGAGAGGCACCGTCTGCATTTGGCCTTTTGGCCTCATATGTCTAACGTGACTGTACATCACCATCTTGACAAAACAACACATACAACATAAATGCACAACCATGAACAGCAATGTTTCAAAAGCATGTTTTGTCAGCGCTCGTGTGGATTCCTTTCTGCGACCTCAAGACCCCCACACTGAACCACTTTGATATCTGTACTTTCTCCTTTACACCCACAGTGACAACTTTATAGTGCATGAGAGCAACACCTTGGATAGGGAGCAGTGGTTTATATGAGGCCGTGCGCTCACAAGGCCACACATTTAATGTAAAGCAACAGCCCGAGTTGTTTTCCATTGGTCACAGCCAGGCTTTGATTTTGATGATCTTCTACAAACACAACTTTTCAAGGATGTTGCCTTTAATCTCGACATAATAGCTCATAAAGAGCCATTTGGCCAACTTGAAATTCTGTCATATCTAACTCAGTTGGCATATTTGTCTGAGGAGCTCATACACATATGACTAAATAGAGTTGAGGGACCTCTTTTTGCTATTTTATTAATCACCCATTGCTATAATATTCTATTAGTATTCTGTCTCTGTGGGGCAAGTGAGTGACAGCGGCAACCTTTTATCCACTGTTATGAGATTAAATTCCTACATGGACTTGCACTGTGTCAATGGTTTAGAGTGAGTTAATAATGCCCTTTAATCATCATATCAATAGACTTTCCATAAACTGTGTGCTTGATAGGCCTATAAAACAGTGTAACTCATAACCTTTCACCACGAAGCATGTCCTCTATTTTTTGTAATATTTCTGAATGAATGAGAATTAGATTCGTGGGCCTAGAGGTAACCGAAGTCACCAAGAGGCAATATATAAAACCAAAAGTATTACTGCTTTAAAAAAATCACAAATGACTTCTAATGGCTAAGGACCATTAACGTCTGATGTTCACTTAACCTCACTACTTCAGTTTTCTGTTCTGGATTATGGTGCAATCCTGTATATTCGTGTGTCAGTCCTGTTAGCCATCTCTCTCTATTTTGAATGTTGACAGTCAACCTCATCCGTGTTATTTGTATGTGATAACGGCATGGACCTCCATACATTTACAAAGGAAGATTAATGTGACCTTTTTTCATTTTTGAATCCCTCTTTGGTAAACTCCCTGTGTAAACTACAAACAACTATTCGCCCATATCATCAAGATAAATAATCTTCACAGAGTCTGTTCTGGACTTTGCAAAACTGTATTTTTGTACTCGAACCTTGGAAAACTTAATTTTAAAAAGGTTCTCTATGCAACATTCAGAATATAGCAGCAATCAGATATAGTGCAATCCAGGTTTCTCTGGGCCAGCTGCGCATGCTTTTTAATGCATTTGGGTGTGCCCCACTGGTTAGCTCACGGCTCTCACTGACGCTAATGTTAGATGCTTTCGTTATTCGTACTGGGACATACTCACAGGAACAGCGGGTCTGGCTAGTTCTTTTGCTTCGTGGCTTACAACAAGAGTCGCTGGATACAACACTTTGGGTAAAATAACGTTATATTTGTGTGTAGAACATGGCTAAACTACTAGCAAGCTACGTGGCAGCCATGTTGGGGTTGGTGACGTCCATTGTCCGAGGCGAGAGATGACACCGTTTCACACAAAGCCAAATTATACAACAACAAACCTATGACAAACTGTGACTTCTTTGACAAGCAAATGTATCTTTTAAAGTGTCAAACATCGTGTCATATGTTTAATTCCATCGGTAATGCTTTTGACGTATTTTTTGCGGGGGACATCGCTGTGAATTTTGAATTTATTATCTTTGAAAACTTTCCTCGTGCAGGAATTCAATCCTATTTATTTTAGACATAGTTTAATGAAGATTTAATTATTCAAACTCTATGCCGGTCCGATGTCAATGTACTACAGTATGTGAACGGTGTAAATGTTTAATGTGGCTAGGATATGTTTACTCTACGCTGCCATTTTGGCCAACCGTGCCCCGTGTCGAAGACACAACATATATCCGGAAGCTTGGTGGTGAGACAGGCCTGTGAGCTGAATGAAAGAAACACATCCAGTTTCACGTGTATTCTCTAGAACCTTGAATAAATGCTACACTACATACATTTCCAGCATGGTTTTAAAAGTAGCCTACTTTTAAAGGGGAATACAGCAGGGAGGCTGAAATTGAATTGCTGATGAAATTACTATACACTTCTACTCCACTCTATTTCCACCTACTAGTTCCACATTTATTTCCACCCTTCACTGCGACGACTCTATCATTGTCATTCCTGCAGTGCATCCCAGGATGACAGCTCTCCTACACACACACACACACACACACTCTCGCCTTGCTGGGACGCCCGCTTGGTACGGTCCGCTCCTCCCCTCTCCTACCTCGCACCGATGGTACTTTCTATTAGGAGAAGGTCAAATGATTCCGCATGTCAGCCCGTGTGTGTACATTCCCGCGATGCTGCACGCCTGACGAACAAACACTCCCGATACCTTAAATCGCGTGTCCGAAAAATGTTTGCGACCGTCTGAAGCGGCTCCTTCCGCGTCAGGTCCCTCCTGAAAGTGAGTACCGGGGTGCAGCGACGTGTTCTCGTTATTTCCGAACCGACTCGTATTTTAATACGACCGGAGAAGTCGTATGCCTTTTACAAACAAATATATGTATATATAAAGGTTTAATGTTTGCAAAGTGTTGTGTTTCCGTGCAGCTGGCGGAGCTCCTCGGGAGCCCGGATGGGTTTAAAAATAGTTGCGTTAGGATGCTGCTCCTCGCGATGCTTCCACACGGTGCAGGTGACATGCAGGTGAACGGGTCGCTGTAATGGTTCCCAAACGCGGCATTGGGTGCCGTTTGTGTCGTTTAATTGGAGTTCTACTACTGTCAAGAGGCAGCTTGTGTACTGTTTATCTTTAGCATAGCTGTGTGTGTGTGTGTGTGTGTGTCAGCCGTTTCTCCTTTCTAGAAAACGGACAAAGATCTTGGCAAAAGTAGGTAGGGGACTCCCTGCAGGAGTAGTATAGGAACATAAAGAGGGGCTGGAGGAGAAGGGAAGTTGCTTTAAGTGCGATAAGGTCAGATCACTGTAGACTTTTTACATCAAAAATTGCAGAACAATCTCAGCTCTCTATATAATGAGGCACCATTGTCCTAAGGCACAAGTGTAAAGTGATAATATGGCACTAAAGCTGAAAAATTGAATCTCGATTTTGGAAATTCTTCATATCTCTTGTGAAAACATAACTTGTGGTCGAACTGTTTTGGTGCTAGAAATCGTTTTACCAAAGGTCTTAGGTTTACAAAAGCAGTGGAATATATGATTACAATGGTAGATGCATGTAAATAAATGTCTAAAACCACATTTATTAGTATATGGTGGGCCCACGGTGGTGATCTGTTGGCAGGCAGAGACGGACTGTGAGGCTGCATGTTGTCCACTGGACCCTGGCAGCTGTGAATCCTGTGTGGATGTTTACCTCCAGTAGAGTAAATGCCGTCTGAGGTCAGTGTTAATGTAGGAGTGTGGAAAGTTCACTCCTCAGCAACTACAAAGCTCTTAGGAAGGGAGACTTAATGAAGTGAGTCATCAGTCAGCCCAAAACTCCCCACCCCCTTGCAAAGAAGCATGTAGCTAAGCCTATTACCACATTGCATAATGCAATAAAGCATAGCCCCATAAGGTGTGGAATGTGCGGCCTCCGGGGTCTGTATATTGTCCGGTCTCCTTAATCTCTTATTATACATCCTCATAAAACATATCAGCCCAGAGCGGGGTCAGCGTGTTCAGGTACATGGAGCTGAGCCGTGTTACTGTCCATCGCTGCTGACGCTCTCTGGTGGTGAGATGATCGTGGTCGATGAGACGCAGGTGTTGGGCTGACTCGTTTTTGGGATCACCGTTGCTTGTGTCGTTTTACTTGGTGGTCCATATTAGTGAGAAGACAATGTTCTTCATCTGTTAATTTCAACCTTTTTTCCTATTAATGCCTTGAATCAAGGAGCTGCAATTATTGTGGAGTACATCTTGATTTTTAATAGTTCCGTCTGTGAAATATTGTATTAAATCAAAGTGTCTGTCAGTTTCCCGCAGCCTCGGGTATAATATTCAGATGGCTTGTTTTGTCCAACTAAAAGTCACAAACACAAAGATACTGTATTTAGTATATTGTCATTAGGGCTGAACCAATATAGGAATTTATTGTGTATTGCAATTAAGAACACTAACTATAAGTTGATTATGGTGAATTTCCATTATCAAATATCGTCACATGAGTGACTTGAAAAAGAGAAGTGCAACATAGAGACTGATTTTAAAATACAGGAATTGATCATGTGAGAAAGAACACTGACACGATGCTGCTGTTTATTTTTATCCTTCATTTTTGCAGCGGGACATTATGATTTATGATTACCTTGTTTTAAAATAGTTTGTTTTTCACTTTAGAGGATGTTCCTAAAAAAAGATGACGTGACGCATATTTGTGTCTTCTATGTTTTAAGTGCCATTTTTAAGTATATTTTGATGATTATTGGGATAATATCGTAAATCACAAATATTTTTCCCAGGATAAAGGTGGCGACATGACGCGTTCATATCGTCCAATTATTATACGGTATGCAGAAAAGAAACACATCTCTTCCATTGAGAAACTAATTGCTTGAAAAGTGACTCAAACAGTGAATCGTCGTTGCCGCTTAGTTTTCTCGTCACTCGTCCAATCAAATAAAATGAGCAACCATGTTATCGCTTTACTCTGACTTCTAGTCATCAAATAGAAATGTCTGACTAATCTTATAAAAATGACAATCCACATGTTGAGAACCTGTTGTCATAGTGGAGAAAAGGAGCACAATCACCACTTATTATTATTATTATTATTATTATTATTATTATTATTATTATTATTACAAAGCATGGCGGACACGCACACACACCTTGAATGATGACTCTCGTGATGAATTATGCACGGCCCTGCTGGTTTTGATTACTCCTTCGCCCTGCCGTCATCAGCCGGTGCTTACTGTCACCAATTGATTCCGCGTTGAGATTTGCCTGGATGAAACTGAAGCATATTCACTTAGCAGAAATTATAAAACAAAAAAAGAAACCAATTCAATTGGTTCTAACAAAATACGTTTTGAGTATATCAAACTGTGCCTTCATGCTTTTGATGCTTTGTTTCCGTGCCGATAAGCCGGAGCTGTAAAGGACGAGGCTTGATGTTTATCAAGGTGGCCTCGACGAAATTCGGTATCTCTCCGATTCATCTGTGAAAGGATCTAAAGTCATGTGGTGTTTTAACAGCTGCGACTATCTCATCTGTCTCTGCTACCTCATTAACACACACACACACACACACGCACGCGCGCGCGCACATCGACTGAATTACCAACATCACATCTGACTTTTGGCCAGGAAGGATGTTTCCTGAAAACCCGCTTTGTGGGTGTTAAGCTGCTGCCATTTTTGAACTGAGGTGTTTCCTGAGACGACATCTAGCACAATCTGCTTTTACATTGAGCAGATAATGCTGATCCGTGTTCGACTCCTACTGAAATGCTACTAGGAGTTGTTGCAATGAAATGGAATAAAGAAGCATTTGAGGCTGAACGATGCTGGGCAGAGCCACGCGAGACCGTTAATCTTAAATAATGAAATTGGTAAAAGGGGGTTCGTCTGCAACCAAAACCCTCCCCTCTGATCATGGGCCAGCGTTCTGACTCTGTTCAGCACTTTGTTCAGGCTACATAAGAACCCTGTAGTTGCTCGGTCTCCATGTGCTATTTCACATGCCAAAAAAACAAAAAAGCACTTGGGCCACAACACACTTACCAAACTACTTGTATATGGTGGACTCGGCAGCTCTTTAAAAATAGCAATCTCCAGGCCTGGAGATTTTTTTGGAAAAATAAATAAATCCATAACGTTTTGAAAAAAAGCCACAAAATTGTACCACAAATAGCTGTACAGTACATGAGATCGACTGAGAACAATTTGTCTTGGTTCTACATTACTTTAATATTCAGACAGATGCCGATGCGTTGTTCTCTGGAAGAGGAAACAACAGACTTTTTGGCGACTTGTAAGTTTACGAAAGGCCAGGAAGTTTTGATTTGATGTCGTAACGTATAAGGCATGGCTTGAGCGAGAACGGCTTTCGGGTCGTGCAAAATACACTCAACATTTCCATCATGGGAGAGGCGTCTGCTGCGCACGTCTCAACTCATACCATCACCTCATCACCGGCTGTTTCACCCGGTACAAACGTGACAGCTGCTGCCAAGCGGTGGCGCTTCCCTCCCGTCCGCCATCAAGCAAGGCAGCCATCACGGAAGAGGCTGCAGGCGCTAAGGTGGTGGCTAATTCGCCCTACTCCTACAAGCCGGGCGCGACATCGTCGGCAGCTACGAAGAAAGTCGGCGGCAGCGTGTAACACGGTGGCTCTTACCAGCTGCCGTGTGTGTGTGTGTGTGTGTGTGTGTGTGTGTGTGTGTATAAATGAATGAAGACTCACAGGTTATCTTTGATCATCTCACATGTGAAAATGGCCGTTACGATTTCCCAGAGTCCAAGACGAGGTCATCCAAAGTCTTTATAATGAGAACATGCAGTGCAATAAATTGGAATAATAAAGAGTTGTGGTGTTCCAAAACATGAATGAATGGAGGCAGGGAGAGAGAACCAGTGGGAAGGGGAGGGTCCTGACGCCACAAGAAAGCAATTAGATGATGACAGTGACGCAGTGATTTGTGGTCGTCTGTTGTGATTCCTGGAATCCAGCTGAAAAGCGAATTTGGAAGCTTCCAAGAAAATGCATTCTTCCATTATGATGTTTTGCGGGGGTTCAGATCGGCAGGAGACAAAGATGCCCCAGAGACTCGGTGCCACTTAAGTGCTTCATGTGCGGTGTGCTGGGAAGGACTTATGCTTACATGTAGGGGTAGCCACGAAGCTGCCCCCCTGCAGCCCTCCCTCGTCTTGGTATAAATACCCCGAGGACTGTAATTTTCATCTCTTTTGTCTGACTCTTTCCCTGTTATCCCGCCGCCTTAATGATGATTATCTCAAAAGAGATTTACGGAGGATAAACACACTCAGCAGTCGTCTTTTAAAAAGAGAGCAGGTGAACAACAGGACGGGCAGTTGTGGGATGTAGCTTACGTGGTAGCGGGACAGGCTTGGTCTGGGGCCGTAATGGCTTTACCTACATACAGTAACCAGCGCCATGGGACCGGTTGCAGGATTACGGAGGATTTGCCATGCTAAGCCACAGGGACCCAACCCAGTGACCCAACCCAGTGACCCCCCCCCTCCCTTCACTCTTCTTTCTTGAGCATGGCAACAAACCGCCCTCTTATGTCTCCTCCCAGTCCACATGATGCATCATGGCCATCATGGGTAGCATAAAGGATGGCGGAGACCCTCCTTTTGGGTGTAGATGTTTCACAAAGTGGTTAAAATCGTTTTCCCTTGGATTAGTGGTCTGAGAGTAATAGTTCTGCGCTCATTTCTTCGGTTCCGCCGTGTGTTTTATTTTTTTTCTCGTTTTCTGATAAATCGGCAGATTTTGCTTTAACGTCCAAACTTATCATCCAAATAGCTGTCGGGGTAAATTAAGGGCATGTTCCGAGTGCAATTCCCTTCCCTTGCGAACGGAGCGATAATGTGACAGCCAGATGACACGCATCACAAAACCACCGCCGCGTAACTTGACGGGAAGAAGGCGACGCTGTTGGCGAACTAAAATCAGATTTGGCCCCCGTCACTTAAATTGAGCGACCATTGCCTTTGGTTCCACTTTGGGACACGGCTTGAAAGCTAATTGAATCAAAGCAAGGGGGATGGGGTCATTTTTGACTGATACTCCACGGGCGTTTGTCTCTGTCAGCCTAATATCACACGGTGAAGTGACTCAGCAGTTCCCAACCCCGACTGTGTGCATGTCTTTAACTCAAACTGACAGTGTTCTAGCTCCCGTACATACCTTGCCATGAGCTACTCTGCTTGAAAGCTGAGGTTGTCTCTTTTTTTTTTTTTTTCTTTCTTTTTCCCCACCATTGTCATCATCGTGTGCAGCCTCCATGCACATAGAAACCTCAGGAACACTCAGACAGAAATAGATCACCCAGGGAAGGCAGAGGTTTATTTTGAGTAAACTGTGAGCTGTGAAGAAGAGATTCTCAGTAGTTTTCTTGGCATAATGTAATCTCACGGGGCTGTGTAGTTCCTGACTGGAATGGTGTTTTATATTGTGCATGCAAGCGAGAGCAGAGACTCGTTCCCTTGGTGTGAGGAATGACTTTTGTTGCCAGGCCTTCGTGTCAATATCTCTTTTTAAGTGGTTAATTCTTTTTGTCATCGACCCGCCAGACTCCAGTATTAGAGCTACAGAACGACATATTTTTATGTACTGCGCAGGAGATGGCGTTTCTCATGAGGGCGTGAAAGTTGAAGGAATTGAGGGAAATGCTCTTCCTTCTACAGTGTAATCTTATTAAAGGCGGGGACACAATTGTTTGAAAGATTTTTCAGGATCTTGTAGCATTATTTGTTTCACTAGTATAATAAACATTGTATATTAAGTATTCAAATTGAGAGATCGTGATGGCAGATCGATCCAAGTACCTTGCTTGCGTGTCATCGACGTATAGTTGTAGTGTCAATCCCAACATAACACCACAGACCTCTTGGGTTGCAATCTCCACCATATACAGCCGTCACCAACCATTATCATGTGACCACTGTTCCACATGTGCATTGTGCTATTACACCTGAGCCAGTTTCATTTGCTTAAAAGCTCTGCAAAAGCTAGTGAATCTTGATTTATTTTTGTCAAATATCTTATGTTTATGTGGAAGATATGTTTGCAGAGCCACGGTTCATCTAGGAATAGTTTGATGTTTTGCCATATTTGCTTTCTGGCCAAGATTTGGACCACTCATGTCTGTACTAAAAATATGAAGCTACAGCCAACAGCAACAACAAAAATATCTGCCTGCCTCAGTAGAAGTAGTTATAGCGCGGAACTCACTCTAAAGCCATACATGGTTTCCGTTTAGTTTGTTATAGCAAATGGGACACAATGAGTGCATTGGCTAGCTTTTAAAGGTGTTGGTAGGCAGATTTTGCCCATTTCCAGTGTTTATGCTAGGCTAAGCTTAGTCTCCTGGTTCTAGATTCACTCAACTTCTCCTGTTTCCCCACTTTTATTGTTTTGGAAGGTGAATTGGCTAACAATTGGCTAACCCCCTGTCTAGACTTTAGGTGTATCAGACGTAATTTTTACTCTCGCATCTCTTGCACAGAGACAGTTATTCCACGTTTACACCTGTCTGTCAGGGGAAAAATAGACTTAAAGCCTAAATAAAAGCTTCTAGCCGCGGTTGCGCCCGTGAGACTGAGCCGAGACGTTGAGCCGTTGCAGATATCTGCATATATTAAAGTATCTGTTGTGTGAGATGTGAGAGTAAAAAAAAAACGTCTGAACAGTTGCAGTCTAGACTGGGTGGTTGTGGGTTGTATCTTAAAATGTACCAACAGGGTGATCTCTCCATGTCACATAGTATCTATGAATTACTTTATGGCTAATTTCTGAAGCCAGAGAGCTCACTTCACATGCATGCTTTTTCTTTTCTTTTTCTCTTTTGTTTCTTTTTTCTTTTTTTAGTACCTTGTTATCTTGTCTTTAAATTCATAATGGGACCGGGTACAAAAAGTTTAATAAAACATATTAAATGAACTCAGCCAGCGTGAACTCGTTTTCTGTTTAGTGGAAATGGTAATTTGAGAAGCCTTGCATATTTTAACCTCATCGCTGTGAAATTCCCATAAGCATAGATAATATTACCCAAAGCTGCCTGTCTATAAAAGATATGGCCGTTATGATTCAGCCTACAATGAGCCTCCTGCTGCTCTGTTAGGTGGTGAAATAAGAAGTACACTGGAGAACTCATTTAATTTATTTCAACCCCTCAATGTGTTAGGTATTATCTTACTTTTTACACTTAGTCAGATTTTAAGCTTTTCTGTCCAAATCCACCCAGTAACAAAATAGAAATTGTTGAAGTCCAACGTACATGTATTGTCATTCTTAAGTCTAAATAAGGCATCCCGAAAATAGTGTCAACACAGGAACACAATCAAGGGCACGTGACGGTTGGACCCCGAATTCAAGCGAGGTGAATCCACTATCCCGTTCACTGGCGAGTCTGTCAAAATTTACATTGAGATGTTTTATTAGCTCTCATCCAGGGCAACGCCAAACATCACACAATGATGCCACCGACCTGGAGCATGTTGCCCAGTTCCTCCGGGGAGATGAAAAAATGCCCCCCAGCAGATAACAAGCGCGTGTCGCAACCATTAGCAATAGCTCAACGCAAATATGAGTCGGAAAAAAATTACAGGAAGGAGTTGTTTATTCGTCGCCTGGTAATTGACGGAGCATTTCCATCACGGCATTGTGTTTCCTGCCAGGCTAATGTGACCCCTATTAGTTCAGGAAACGTGCCGCAATCGGGGCTGCACAGGCCAAAGAAAATGAAAGGGGGAGAGACAAGGGAGGCAGGGAGAGATGTAAACACTGGTGAGGTGTAGACAATGGGACGACGACGGGACAGGGGAGTGGAGAACAGGAGGGAAGATGAGTCATATCACTGCAGCGAAGTGGGCCCTGATTAAAATGCCACTGCAGCTACAGGACTATATATTTATTACTCACCAAATGCTCATGATTTCTAAGCGGGCATTGATTTTCTCTAAGTTGAATGTTTTGCTTTGAATCATTGTGTTTTATAACATAAGAAAACCGAGACATGTTCTGTATTTAATCTGAACAAGACATTGTAACACCTTGTCCAGTTGCATGTCAGTGAACTGTTCACCCCCTCGAGCCTACGGCGAGCATCGAGACAGTCGACATACCCTATGTATGTATGTATGTATGTATGTATATGCATGCCTACACTTTCTCAGCCGATAAAGTTCAGTTTTTTCCTCCTTTTTCCCGAATGTTTCCGAGGCGTATTGGAGGAAAAACCGGCCGTGCCCTTGCTTTAAAGTATACTGTACTGTGTTACACGGCTGCTGTTGTTTTCCTGCCTCTGTACTTCGCGGCCGTTACTGATTTAGCTGCATGCTGGGCAAGCTAATCCTGCCGCTGATCAATACTCCACTTCTCCTGCTAACACCCTGGATGTCATCCAGGAACTGCCGCAGCTGATATGTTTATTTACCTTCTCCATCTCGTCATTCACAAACCCGGCTTCAGGGAGGCTTGACATTTACATCTGAAACTGTGCTGGGTACATGCTTAGCTCATTTGTTTTGTGTAAAATAGCTCAGTCAGCCCTGAACTCAAGGCTGCGTGCGTTAAAGCAAACGCATCACCTACGTGTCATCACCTTTTTTTACTACCGGCAGCTCTCAGCAAAAGTCTGTCTGTCTGGGATTCGCCTCGATCCATTACATGCTTGGATGCTGATGGTGTTTGTCAGGATGCTTTGAACGCACAGAGACAATTAAGCTGAAACACAAGGCTGGCTTAATGAAGCTCGGCAGGGAGAACGTCCTCAAACGAGCTTCTTTTGCCATAGAGATGGAAATAGACACGGTCCGATCACATCGCACCGATGTGTAGTTGTGGTGCAGGGTTATGCATTGGTGATAGTGCAGGTAAACGGATAAACCCATAAAAAATAAAACTTTTTGAAGACATTATGATTTACTGACACATGCCGACATTGGAAACTGTTTAGAAAAAGGACAGGCAGTGATTGGATGAACAATCTGTCATCCAGCTTTTCCAACTTGCTTCTTACTGAAGCAAGTTAGAAAAGCGGCATCGGTCTTATTTATTTTTTCTTCAATTCTGATATAACTTATGTTATTGCAGCAGTACGCTAACCCTCTTTAAGAATGCATCTGCCGTGCAAGGCGAATGCAGATCTCTCTTACCTGTGATCGAGGGATGCAGGGATGACGTATTTTTGAAGGCCAACCCTGGAAGTTGGCTTCGCTATGGTTCTCTTGACAATTTTGATTTCTTTGGTGGGGATTATTGCAGAAAATAAACTCTGTGACAAACACAAGTTTATGATACTGAAGAAGTAAAAATAAGAAAAGTCTGCAGTCACATGAGTGCACGTGTACACAACGAGGCATTCGAGGCGGACCAGTCTGCATGATGGTGTTTAGTGGTCTCTTTAGCCACTGCCTTTTTTTGAGACACTTCAAAATTCGAAGGCGGGGTGTTTTCTGGCGCATTTAAATTCGAAGAACAAAACGTTCCTTTTTTTTCTTTTGCTCTTCTTCTTTCTAGCGGCTATAATTAATGAGAACTTTAACGTCTCATTTTTGGTGCAAATTTGGGATCCAGCTACGTAGGTTTGAGCAAAACGCAATGTATCTATCTTTCTATTTGTGTTCTAAATTAGTCCCTTAACTTCATGTGGTACACCTATGCAGCACTTTCTTTGTTTGCTTCAAGTAGCTTCTCCTTTTACTGTATATGGCTTAAACAAGAAACGTATTGGTTCATGTTCACTTTAAGCCCGCTGGCAGGTGAAGCTGGCCTCGTATAATCCCAAATAAGGTCTCAATGAAAGCTGGAAGGTTTGTTATTATTTTTTTCTGAGGGGAGAGCTGGGTTTGGTAAAGCACTCTGTGTAATCACTTTAAAGCCCTGGAACACTGTGACGAATGGGTGGATGAGTCACATTTTAACAGAAATGGAAGAGGAAATTATGCGACTCTTTGAAAATCTCTCTCCCTGTGCTCCCTGGGTTCTGAATTCTCTCTCAGATTAGATAAACAGTTCTGTTTAATGAAATGAAATAATTTAGAATAATTGGCTGTCAGTGTGCATGTACCTGCAGCCCTTTATGGTGAGGTATTTCTCATCTCTTTAACTTCCCCCTGCTGCCATAATGGTATGAAATGTTTCAGATATTAAAAAAATAACAGAACCTGTTAAATGATGAGTTGAACCATTTTCCAAACTGATATAGCTCAACTACTGGCCTATTGTATGAAATGTGCTGATATTCATGGTCCCCATAGGGATGAATGCAAATAACCTTTTAGCGCCACCAGGAGGCTGACATTTGTGGTTTTTAAAGTCCAACTGAACTGCATTTAGTCGGCCCCTTTTTAGCATAATGTCAGTGTTATTTTTATTCATTCTAGTTTTTAAGTTATACAAATTATATTAAAAAAAATGTCGTCATGTGTGATTGACAGCAGCTGGCAGGCTGATCTCCCACAGGGAAACCGGAGCGAAAGTAAACAAACATTAGCATCAGCATTGGTATTAAGGAAGGAGCACGGTGACACACCAACTGACATGTGCAGGAGCGTTTACATGCTCTTCAATGTGCTGCAGGCTACCTAGCTCGCATAGAGACGTTAGCGTTGCTCCTTTCATGTCCAATGTTTTTATTTCTCCCAATTTATGACCAAATACCTGCAAATGAATGCCATTTCCATCAGCTTTGTCTTTTACTGGTCATGCCCACTTAGCGAACGTTGGCTTGCTAACAGGCTAAACTAATTCGCCTATCATGGCAAACTACACCTGCTAAGCATGTTAGCTTTAGCGCTGGGAGCCTGTTGGGTTTGGATGCCGGCTGCATATAGCAATATCTTAGAACTGCAAAGCTTGCAGTAGTAGGAGGAACCGACTTGGAATAATGTGTAAACTCAGACGGAGTGAAGGGAGGTTTTTCATGTTCTTCTCAACATTGCATGAACGCAGCATTGGAACAGCCTCAGAGCTGCTGGCGTGGCTGTATAGTGTATAGAGCGGTGAAGCCACCCTTGATGGAGCGTGAAACTGGTGACAAACTGTTGACAACAGCGTATGTAAGTATGTGGCTTCTAACAGTGTGACTGCTCTAACCTTAATACAGCTAATTGCACAAAAAGCAATGCAGTGTCAGAATGATTCATCTTAACTGCAGGCTGTATTTAAAATCTTCTTCTTTTTGTCTGTAAAACTGCCAATTCTAATATGAAGACCTACTTTTTTTTTCTTTCTATAATATTTTCGTGTTCGTTTGCCCGTGTTGGTATCATCTGACTCACGGATGCCTTGGATTACTTACAGAAGCGAGTGCATCCGCGGTTTCCATGTCACCTCAATGAATTATCCGACATTTCCAGTGTCACACAACTTTGTTAACCTTTACACCTGCTTATTCAGCGCGTGCGTGTGTGTGACGAGGCTGAGCTGGCTGCTTTAATCACCCCATTCTCCTTCCCTCTGGCCCTCCACTCATCTCATTACGGACAGGAGAGGGAGAGGGTGAGGAGTGAGGCCTGCATAGGCCTCTGCATTAATTATTGAACCCTGTCTTCTTTTACTCCAGCTCCTCCTCCACAGTCTCTGATAACCTTAACTCCCAGCCATTATACAACGTGGTGGGTACAGCGCTGACATCCAGAGAGAGAGAGAGCGAGGGAGACACCCACGTTGGGGATTTAACCATTCAGAGGCTGCGCTACACGTGACATGTTTGCCAACACAAGCAGATCTCTCCTCCTTTTTAATTGGGTTTTAATTGTTCCTAGTCATTACAGCGGAGCCGCGGTGCTAATTAATTCCACTCTGGTTTAAATCAGTGTTGTTGTGGCAAAGAAAGAAAAGAAAAATTATGAAAGCTGATATCTGACTCGGCCGATTTCCGCTCGTTTCCTCCTGCCGTGCCCGGTCAATTTGAATCGCTCAGTTGGAGGCCGGCAAATGGAGGTTGATGAGATCAGCGTGGCCAAGGCATTCAGATAACTTGAGGGCGACCTGACTGTGATGCTGGAAATCTGACTGTTGTGTGTGTGTGTGTGTTGCAGGTTTGAAACGTCAACATCAAACCTCAACCTTCCAAAGCCTCCAAGCAGCAGAAAGAAGACGCTGCCAAGATGTTCAGCACCAAAAGGTCAGCACAATGTCACTTTTGATCTATTCTTATCCACTCAAATAAAAAAGCCCGGCAGAAATCTCTGGGAATTTTTCAAATGGCTTCTGCTGATAATGGCTGACATTTCTGGTCAGCTGTGTTTGGCTG
The DNA here is from genome assembly GCA_038501785.1 of Myoxocephalus aenaeus. NCBI lineage: Eukaryota > Metazoa > Chordata > Actinopteri > Perciformes > Cottidae > Myoxocephalus > Myoxocephalus aenaeus. The sequence goes on from JBAMJR010000269.1 coordinate 111,677, forward strand.
ATGACTTTGATGTGAAGAAAGGTAATGGTTGATTTAAGGTCATAACAAAAAGATGGAATCATTCCCCTTTTTGTTCCGTGTAAAATATGTGAATTATTTTGAGTTGACATTTTCAGCGAGCACATTTTCCAAATAGGTGGAGCCCAGAGAACCTTTTTCAAGCTGAACGTTTGAACACTTTCTTACTGCCTTTTGTAGGACGTTTTAGGAAACCCGGTTCTCAGTCTTTTCCTGGTCGTGTGTACATTCTGTATTTTTAATGTGACTCGCGGTAGCATGCATACAGTCTTCCCATACATCATTCTGTGTGTGTGTGTGTGTGTGTGTGTGTGTGTGTGTGTGTGTGTGTGTGAGAGCTCAAAACAAAGTGCTTTTTGGTTGTTTTGTTCATGTTGTTTTATTGTGAACAGCTTGGGTTTGGTTTCTATTTAATTATCTTCAGCACTGGATGAGAACAGCCCATTCCATTTGAAAACGCAAATGAATTTGAGTTCTGAGAACTACGTTTGTTTTGAATCAATACGGTTATAATGTGGTCTTACCTTTTTGTTTTTTTAAATGCTCATTTTGTTTTCACACCCTTTAGCTATTTAACCTAGGAAGGTCCTGTGGAGAAATTGAAGCCTGCGCGACAGTAGTTTTTCAACAGGAAATGTTAGACGAATGTGTCCACAGCCCATAATGTTTATTTCTAAATGTATTGTCTGTATTAGACGTCTTGTCTATGACATTTTAAATGGGCTGTTTTGACAAACTTATCTGCCTACAACCTGGTACGAAAATACAAAATATGCTGATGCCCCTCATCTCTACCTCCTTCTGCTTCATGGATCGTGGTTATCTGGATCGTGGTCCATGCCTACTACTAATTATATGAATAATTTCTGTCATATTCATTGAATGTGCTGTAACTCTGTTACGTTATTCATTCTGGTCACATGACATCTATTGCTTCTTTCCATCCGGGGAGAGGGATCCTCCTCTGTTGCTCTCCTGAAGGTTTCTTCCTTTTTCCCTGTGAAATGGTTTTTACTATCTTTATTTGGGGGAGTTTTTCCTGATCTGATGTGAGGTCCCGGGACAGGGATGTTATGTGTACAGACTGTAAAGCCCTCTGAGGCAAATTTGTATTTGTGATTTTGGGCTATACAAAATGAATTTAATTGAAAATACATCAGGAATTGACCATTCACAAAACCCTTCTCCCAAATAGCGATATAGCAACTGTAACGAGGTGCGGCAGGCCTGAAGAGCGTTGGATTTCTCAACATGATGATGCAATGTGCATGGGGCTGTGATATTAGCAATACTAGTGTTTTTAAGGCTGGTGTGCAAACAATTAAAAGGGAATAAAATGTGTGGTTTTTCTGCTCTAACGTAAGCTTCAAATGTTAGCTTATCTGGATAATTAAAAGCAAAGTAGACTACATTATTTTATGAGGCTTCAGGATATTTTAGAAAAATCCACTGTGTACTATATCCCCACTGCATGAAAGCCGGTCTAGATGCTACTGTTTCAGAATGTAGGGCAGCATTAGCAGTTCTTCCTGCTCTTTATTGGATTTGGATGAGGTTTACACAACAGCAATCCCTGACAAACTCTATCCGAGATGGTTGCATACCAAAAGACTGTAAACAGTCATTTAAAAAGCTTTTTTTTTTTCCTCCTTTTTCCAATGTTAAAAGTGAAACTTCTTGAAAACACAAATAAACCATCAGTGTATATAACCTCTGTGTTGCTTTTCCAACTAAGCTAAGCAGCCAGACTTAGTTGGGAATGACTGGTGAGAATGACTCACAAGTGTGATTTCTTTTCCTTCTCATACTTAAAATACAATAAAATATTGACACTACAATACAGGAACAGCTCTGTTCCTGTATTTCCTTGTCTTCCACATGGATCATCAACTGTTTAGAATGTTTCCTGTTTGTCTGGGACCTGTTAGCTTTAGCCTCAGGATTGTAGCACGATATGTTACCATCAAGTGCACTTTTAAGAGGGTACAAGGGTAGGGTGACCAGATTTGAGTTTGTGAAAAAGAGGACACTTCGTTCCGGGGGGGTTAGCAGTAGTGTGTAGCATGCCGTGAACTTACATTTACGTTGAGATCGGTTGACCAATGACAGTTCTCTCTACAGTCAGAGCTTGCGCAAGAAGGTGGAACGTGAGGGAGATACCATTTCCAAAACTTGTAAGGGGGTAACAACTATTTTCCCGGACGTAGCAAAATCCCGGACGTTTTTGGAATCCCTGCCGGACGCTTTTTTTAGGTCTCGAAAAGAGGACATGTCCGGGAAAAAGAGGACGTCTGGTCACCCTATACAAGGGTCCCATTTGAAACAACTCGGCATGAAACATTACAAAGTATCTGGAGACGGCATTTTCAACCAGCTCATGGAGCTTAACGTTGTTTTTCATCAGCTAGCTGATGAAATCTGTCAAAATTGACTTTCCTTTACCTCTGTCTGAAATCAATTCGTTTTAAGCGTGATGTCATTGTCAAAAAGAGCTTGACGGCCTTAGCTTGGGGACTGGGATTTGTGCTGTGATTGATTTAGGCTGTTCGCATGTAGAAATTCCCTTATTTCTGTATGTAAATAAATGTGTCTCTACCCTGGTGAGGATGGAGAAGTTGATGTGAAATCTAGGTAAACTCTGTGACAGTGAGAACGATAAAAGCCCACCAGCTGCAGTCCCCAGCCATGACTAAACAGATAATTCTTACTGCTGGCATCCAATATCTGTTCTTCAATACCTGTAGTTCTTATAGTTCTGCAACTGATCCTTACAAGATCAGCTGTTCACATTTTGACCTTGTGCCTTCAAATACTCATCTATATACCACACACAGGGTTGTCATCTGTGGCTAAGCCGATGGCAATATGAAAGGGCTTCATGTTGATGGCAGCAGAATCCACAGTGTGTAAACCACACACATCGTGTGTGTGTGTGTGTGTGTGTGTGTGAGAGTGAGTGATCATGGTACTGTGGGTGAGATGATTAAAGCAAGCCAGCTCTCCATCTTCAGGGAGCTGTGTCAGCACAGGCGATGACACGAATACGCTCAAAATGACTTTAATAGGCGGCCATCTTGAAATTCAAAGACTCCAAAAGCTCATTCACATTTTCTGCTGAATGCGAAACAAAGCGTTTTTATTTCTCTCGCCCTAAACTGCTGAACGAAACATAAAACAGGGCGAGGAAATCTGTGTATCTGTCAGGAATCTCTGTGCTGCAGTGGCTTTATCTGTGGGTTTTTAATATTGGCTCTATACTCGTGGGCTCCCTCGAGCCACCTCGAACCACAGTCGCATACAATGCAAGGCCCAAATTAAAAGGCTTTAATTAAAATGTAATCAGTCAAACGTCTTAGCGTGGCAGTCTAGTTTTGATCTGAATGGACTGGAAGTGTGGCACAGAGGGGCAGATAATAAATCCAAAGAATTCGCACGTCTTTGTGCTTCTCACTTTTCTGTTTAGTGCTCTCTCCTCTACTGAACCGCCCCGCTGTAATGGATAAGCGGAGAGCGCACGTATCCACAGCCTGATTGTTTGTGTCGACACGTGCTCATTAAAATGTAACTGGAGCGCCGTTAATCTGCGTCTTTCATTCCGCATGAGGACATTTATGAAGTGACACACCATATCTTTGATTTGGATTGCAAATTGAAACTCTACCATGTCAGAGCTGCTTCTGCCTGCAAGCATAAATCGGGCGATTTTTGTAACGTTTTTATATAAAATTGATTTACGTCAACCTGTACAGCTGTGTCAGTCGTCGTTGCCGCTGTGTGTTTTTTCTTTTTTATGGATGTAGCTATTGTGGATGGTCACGTAGGAAAATTACGTCCCTGTTCTTTATCCTCCCTGCAAAGCTTTTATTGGCTCTTTTTTTTTTTGGCTGTCTTGAAGAGTAGTTTTTTGTGTTAAACTTACAGGGACAGGAACAGGAAATAACTGTCGCGCCAGCAGCAGCTCAGACAGAGATCCCGGCGAGACGGTGTGAAGGTGTCACAACAGTACCCAGTAATTGCTTTCAGTGGGAGCTGTAATTAAATTACCACAATATGAGTTGGACCCATTAGCGGCAAAATGGTGGGCCTGACCTCGCCAAATCTCTCCACAGCCTTTTCCCCATATTTAATCTGACTGAGTTAATGTTTCATGTGGCCTGACTGTGATGTGGGATGCTCCATTATAGTGATGCATTGTGGAAAGGTGCCTTCCTGTGGTTGCTGATACTTTCTCCCACCGCTTCAGTGGATGACTCACCACCAACGACCCAAACAATGAAGAAGGTAAACACCTGTACCTGCACCTCTGCCCTCATCTTAAAAGCCATCAATATGACACATATTCATTATTGTAGTAAAGCTTCTGATGGCAAGCCAGTAATTACGGTCTTAACGAAATATCAGTTCCGACATTGACCCCCCACTTATCCTGACCTTCATAAGGAGTAATTGGATATCTGACTGTCTGTAGCTCTGAGCTGGTCATCGACATCAATGGGCCTTGCACTTGATTACTTATGTATGCAGGGGAAGAGAATGGTGTCTGGGGGGGGGCAGAGTGCATGCTGGGATGTGTTAACCCCCATGCGAGGGCCTGCTGATCCAATCATGATGAACAGGCTGTCACCCCGACACTGCACGCCAATTCTCCTTGTGCCGACCTTGAAGGGCTTTGCAACAGCGTTGCCGTGCCTCTTAGACGATATGAACTGTCTTGCACTTTGAGGACTTACTAATGTAATATACATTAGGTGGGGCTGAACATGATTGATTTTAGTTAAATACCAAGCCAGTTTCTGCTTTCGATTATAGTGCAGATGGTAGTTTGTGAGCAGCTGGCAGGTGTCCATTGTGATAACATGACACCTCAAAAGCCCCGGTCAGCATTTGGACCATATTTTGTACGTCAGTGCACAAGGTACTGATGACGGTAGCAACAGTACTTATACTTTGTGCTACAGAGAAACTCTAGTTCATACAACCGTGGTCTTATTTTCTCTATCGGAAAATAAGACCAGCGAAACAAAAATGACAACGAACACGAGTTGTCGGAGGAGGAGGATGACGATGATGATATAAGTTGGAAACCTGTCGATTAGCCATACTTTTCGTTGAAAGAGAAAACAAAACTCCCCTTTTTTTTTTTTTCTTCAACTCTTTACTACAACGCCGTACTTGCCATAGTTAGTTTTCACTGTCCTGAACACCTGAATCGGTACGTAATGACGGTTTGAACACAGCTTTTTTGTGGTCATAAATAGACATGGATGGATGGGAACACTGTGGTCTCAAGCAACGTCCTGTCAGTGCAGCTATGGAGGAGGTTAATATCAAAGGTAGTCGTCAGGTTTTGGTGTTGGTCCTTTTATTGATAAAACAGCAAGTGCCTATACAGTATCATAAATAACATCATAAATGCATGCAGGCCTTTTTAGATGGGCTGCGTGAAGACTCTCCTGGCGAGAGGCGACTATTCGAGCCAGCAAAAATAATGTGGATCGAATCAGTCTCGTGGCGAGAGATATCCAAGTCGTCTGTTCCACCACTACTCTTAGTCCATCAATGCAGACATCAGCAGCTTTTTTTTTTAATCAGGCAGACTTGGATGCAGCAGGTCTTAGACATGGGAAGTGGCAGCGTCAGTAATGGAGCCGGAGGACCGCTAAAGCTCTGCAGGAAGGCGATGAGGAGAGGGCTTTCTGCTGACACTAGAAAGAGGGCGGTATCGGGTGTCAAGGGACACATTAATGCTACTGTTTCTTTCATGGGCCTGAGCAGAGTAAGACTGGATAAATGAGCAGGAAAAGGGTTTTGCACGTCAGTATTTGTGCCCCGCAGTTTGTATGTACAGTTTATATTCATGCTCTCAGAAAAGCCAGATGCCATCGAAATCCCATAATCTTTTCATTGAATGGTGATACTTAATTTGTTGATGTATCTTTGGCGTCGCTCCGTCCCCTCTCACTGCACAAGTCTGTTTCTCTGTATAACGAAGGCGTTGTTCAGTCTAACTTCTCTTATTGATTGAGGGGCAGTCGACTCAACCACTCTATTGATTTTTGCATTCTATTTAAAGGAGGTTTTTTGGGGGTTTGGTCAGTAGCCAGAAATTTAAAAAAATCCCATCTCCGCTGTGTCCTCTGACATGCAGATCACCAGTCGGATCACAGTCGGTCAGTTTTGTCCACAAGGTTAAGTCTGTCATTGTATTTGTGGACGGATGAGGCAAGTCTACAGCTTACTGCAGGTTGTTTGTGGCAGTATTTAAGCCCTAGCCTCGTGTGCTACTTTCTCTTCTCTAATCGTCAGTGGGATGAACACCACTACCATGACAACAGATGCATGTTGTGGCTGTCTAACACACATGGCCTTGGTTTTGAGTGCACTCAACTTCTGCAAGAGATTTTGAGCCTGCGGGTCTCTTTCTGTTCTGATGGAAATGGTTGCAAAAGAGCAACCCTGGGCCTACGACAAAAGAAGCCTCTCTCAAACCTGAGTAGACGCTGTACTTAAAGTATTTAGTAATGCTAATTTTGCAGCATTTATGGTGACCTTTTTATTTTTGCTACAGCAAGCTAAGGTTGTGCAAAAATAAATGTCATTCATTGCCAATGTTAATAGTTCAAGCAAAACTGAAAAAAAAAAGTTAAACCTGGTGCCTACATTACCCACAATGCCACACAACCATCGACTGTTTGGTTGGAGATTTGGCTGTGTTATGCTAGTAGTGTCTAACGTAACCTCCTGCTGTTGGCCGCAAGCAGAGATGAAGAACGGCTACATAGGTCTTGTAACTCCACACCCCTTAAAAAGTATAGCCTCGAGCCCCAAATGATGACTCAAGTGATGTAATTTGAGGCAGCATCAATTGGGAAATCTTAATCCGATTTTGCTGCTTTTTTGGGGGGTTTGCATGAAGGCTTCATTGATCTAGCATATAACATGCTAAAATGTTTGCCTCTCAAGCAGCTAAATGTTCCGTTTCATTCTGCAGCTAGCTTAGCGGCTTTAGCAGAGCTCCCCCCCCAGTAGAAACCGCTGAAATGGTGGATCAGAGTTCTTGGCTGTCGACTTTAAAAATTAAACTGGGGTAACATTGGTAATGAAGGCCATGTATAACCAGGATGAATCCAGGTCGTATTTTCTGCATCTGTATTATCAAGGGCCCTTATTTGTATTTATCCACAGCGTGTACCCAGCATTCTCTGGCACTACAATCAAAGTGAGTGGTGGGGAACGGGATGTAGCTCCACCCAGAGGATCCATCTCACCTCGTAAACCACGACATCAACGTAACGGAAACAATAAAAATGGCAAAAAGGACAGGATTTAACATGCATGTTTTCTCTTTTTAAAGGCAGATCACATGTTATCGGTCCCACCCTCCCCTCTCAGTTTCCCACCCTCGCACTTGTCACTCATTTTGATGAGCTGTCTGCTACAACCCAGAAGTGTCCACATTTGACTGGAGGCGGTAAATCTGAAAGGAAAAAAAACAAACAGCAAAAATGTTCATGGGGTTTTGGGGTATTTTGTCTCACTGGTCGAATGTTTCTTACCACATGCGTCTGTTGTTGGGACCCTTCTGTGCATGAGGACAGCAAACGCCACACACCCTCCAGAGAACGGATTAACATGCGGATTGTAGTATAGAACAGATGCTAATCCTTTGTTTTAATGTGGCATATGGTGCATGTTGTAGTGTTACATTTGTATTTATCTTATGTGGCAGTTCAACAGAAACGCATCAATAAGAGCGAGTTGGGGGCGCAGAACGAACCGACGGCGATATGCATTCCTCAGGAGCCTCGGTTATTTGAGTGGGCATTGCCTCGCGCATCAGATCAATGGTTGAACATCACCTGGTCAAAATTGTGAAAGTGAGCCCGCGGGCCCTGGCCACCAGCCTTTTCCAACTTCAAAGGCGAGCTTTCACCACAGCTGGGGGTAGCGAGCCTCGCTCCCTGCAATGGAAAGGGTCCGAACAGTGTTCACTGTTTTTTCTCTCCATCGCCCTCCCCCACCTTTTCTTCCATCATTCAAAAAAGGCTCCCAAGTGATCAGTTCTGATCTGACTCTTTATTTTTCATCCTTCTCCCACTTTGCTCGGTTAATCCACGAAGTGAGATATGCAGTGTGTGGCTCTCTCGATTTAGATTAGATTAGTGCTTTCATCACTTGTGGCCAGATGAAAGAGTTATCACGGGGGGGCGTTGGCGTTATAGAACTGCCAGCTCTCTATTAAAATGGTTCTTGACTGGTGACAGCTTTGCCCCAGAATAAACACTATTTCTGTAGTGCATTCATATCCTCCAGCTGATGTGAAGGCATGTCAGTGCTTGGCATCTGTCGGTTGTCACAATGTGCTGAGTGCATACAATGGGGCCGCACGACTAATAGACTCAAGATCACAATCTTGTGCGATCTATTTCGTGTTGTGTTCCTGCTGTGTTCGCTTTAGCTGGGAGATGCAGCACATCAAACCAAGCGCTCACAATTTCCTCGCTCTAAGCTGCATCAAGAAATGACAGGTGTGTGTTACCTCCGTGTGATGTGCATGGGAAGAGAGAGGGGGCGGGACATTGATGGAAGTAAATCTAACGTGTGTGTGAGACAAGGAAGTAAAATGCAGTGAAAGAAAAAATAAGAAAAAAAGCTAACTTCTTGTTGTGGCAAGTTTATGGTCGAGCCAAACTATGGCATTATACATTTGAAGATACACCTTTTTATTTTGAAATGCTCTGTCCATTCCTTCCTAAACAGTACTTCAACATGAGAAATTGGGCACTTAATAATGAAGAGCAGGTCTGTTAATTATTTTATTAATAAGAATAAATAGTTTTATTTTTATTTGGAAAGGTCCAGTAATAAAATGGTCAAATCCTGTTTTGCTTTTTTAGTGAGTTGGTACAAATGTAACCGATTGATATTGTCTCATGTCTATCGCAGGCCCCTGATTTGAGTCCAATGAAAATATATCGTGGCAGGCTTGGTGATATCAGCAAATATCGTATTGTCATCCAAATAATTGATATATCCTCGTATTGTGATGAAATTTGAGATTTACATCCCCATACATTGGTCTGTTTTTTTTTTTTTATTATTGGAGAAGGTTCTTCAGGCTGGAGTTTGGTGGTGGGGGAAAACAGTTTGTATAATGAAAGCCCTCTGGAAACGGACTACATAGCTACAAGTGGGCTGTTGTATAACATCTTGAATTACATGCACAGTAACATGAATAAGGGCAGATAACAGATTTACAGTTTGTAATTTCTTTCAATATTTTTTTTTAACTAAGTTTGACCGGAACGGTGCGACTCTACCTTCCCCTTTGGCCTCCTCGTCACAACGTCTCCTTCCTTCTCTCGGTTCCGCCCCCTGTCTCCTCGTCCTCCTGCTGGATGGAGGCCTTGCCGTTTGGGCAGCAGCTGTTGCCCCAGGAGATCGCTGACCTGGGGTGAACGCCGAAGAAGAGTCAAATTAACGCGTTATTTCATTACTCGCATTTAAACACCTGCAGCGGCAGTAGTTCTCAATGTCATCCAGAGGGTAAACGCTGCTCAACCAGAGGGAGGTGGCGGGGAAACGACGACAACAACAACAACAACAACAACAATGTACAGCTCCACTACTGGAAGCAAAGCTGGTGTTTATTTAAATATATCTCTGTGTATCTTAGACCACAGCAGTTATTTGTAATGCCGACAGGATCTCTCTCTTCCTGTTGTCTCTTCCTCTCTTTGTCTCTGCGGGTTCAGTATTACACCATGCAAACAGATTGGGCCAGCGGTAGCCAGAGAGCGGCAGAAAGGGAGGGGGAGAGAGAGCACCTCGGGGTGGTTGGATGTGTTTGTTAAGCATGCTAATTCACTGTGGGGAGAACGCCAGAGGAAAACAAAACAACCCTTTCAAAGATAGTCTGCATCTCTAGCTGTGCAGCCTTTCTCTGTCTGGGCTTTTATCCGTGTGGCTCAGGGTATTCCATATTTTAGCACAGATTAAGAAAACAAAAACAACTAAAATATATATCTTTTTATAAAACAAGTTTAGACAAAACTGCTTCAAAATCCAGCAGTTGGGAGTTAGATATGCAGCGCGATCTCCCACTACCAATGCATCAGTCAATTTGCTGACTGCGGTGACATTTTTGTGATCATGGGAAAAGTCCACAGTCTGAATTTATTGTCTCCCTTATCTGGCAGGGAGCATTACAACATGAAGCGTACCGTTAGTTTTTCTGCCTTTTTTTTTTTTTTTTTTTTTTTTTTTTTCCCATGAAAGTGGCTGAATCACAATTGGCATCTAAGGGCCTCACAGCTGGGGTCAGGGCGACCAAGCGCTTCTGAGGGAGGACTGAAGACAGGCAGTTACAGCAAACGTCTCTCTATATTTATGTGTGTGGTAACTAATTAACCGATTATTCAGTCCAAATCCGTGTACTGAAGTACATGGATGTGGTTTGGCGCTATACTTGTTGGTTCTGTGCGGAGGCCCATAGTAACGCTATTGTTGGTCACGTGATCAACCACTTTATTGGGAATAGATGAACAGCCTGTTGTGGTGGACTTTACAGGTCTCTGTAATGACTGTGGAGGTGGTGTACTGGTCTCCTAGCGCTATTAAAACCTAAAAGCCACATGCTTTTTTTTTTTTCATTGAGCGGTAAATGTGACTTTGACTCTGATTTATGACCGACTAGTACATTTTCAATGTCGTTGCTCAAGCTCGTATCTTAAAACGCTGATGGTTCTGGATGAACCATCGCTGAATCTTGATCCCGCCCATGTTCAAGACAAACCGAGATGGGTTGAAAAGGGAGTGGATGAAGCGCCTTCGTGAAGCATGACACACTGCGGCTCTGAAGCTGAGTGTAACAAACAATTCACAGCATAAAAGTGGAGTTTGAGATGCAGCAGATGAGATGTGGAGAAATCGAAGCATGGAGACATGTTTGTCGTGAGCGTGGGTATCATGATTGCTCTACTTTCTTTTTTCTTTAATTTTTGTACACTGGGATCACAGGAAAGGCTACCGTGGCGGCATCAACGACACGCCAGTGCTCATCAGCGTCCCATGCAGAGCTGGCTGCTCGCTCCATTGCGTGGCCTGCTTTCCCCTCCTTCAGCTCTAAAGTAGTGCAGCTAGAGTGGCCTGGAAGGCTTTTGAGATTGGACCATGTGCTCAAGGTTTGGCAACATTTTCCTCTGTTATCCAGAGAGAGAACGTAAGTGAGGGATTCTTTTTTTTTTTTTTTTTTGCTAAAGGAAAGTACAGTTTAAAAAAAGAAAACCTACTGCACAAGTGATTTGAGTCCCATGAAACATTTAAATGACAAATTCATGAGAACAAGGACATATGCTACAATGTGATCTCACAAAGGTTCGTCTAAAGTAATGGTTCTAATTTGCTTATTTACTTTGTAGCTGAGAGTAAGTTAGATGAAGATAGAACCCACTCATGTCTGTATACTAAATTAAGCCAGCCGGTTAGCTTAGCACAAAGACCGGAAAAAAGGAGCAAACATCAAGCCTGGCCCCATCACTGCGGGGTCCTTCAGATGCGATGAGATATACCATTTTAATTAGTGAGGTTTAGAAGTGCTGGTAGTTGGCTTTGGTCACCTTTTGTGCAGAGCAAGGCTAGCTCGTTCCACTGGTTGACAATTTCTGTGATAAGCTAAGCTAACTGGCTACCTTCCAACTTTAGTCATATCAAACCTAGCTTAGAGAGGATGCAGTACATTGTGTGACCTCTGCATCAATACATCAACTAATCAGAGACCAGCGGTTTTGCTTCCCCTGTTTGATTCATGCACTTTAGAAAAGCTGCATGGTTATGAAACAATTTTTGCCCCAAAGACTTACTCACACATGCATACAAACACATATATCTCTCTCACTCTCTCACTCTCTCACTCACTCATTTTGAAGTTCCACTGGAGCATCTCTAAATTACTTCTGACAAATGCACCCAGCGATACAGACTAGAGGCATCTTAAAATAAACTGCCCTTTTCCCTCTGTCTCCTCCTGACTGCTGCTGAATTCAAATCACATCTCCCCCCTCCCCCTCTTTTCCCGAACGCTGATGCCTAAGGTTGGGCCTGTGACTCATCATAAAAGGAGAGAGGTAGGTAATGTGGTGGCACCCTGAACACTACGCACATGGCATACAAAGAAAGAAATACTATATTGGAGGGAAGAACAAAGTTCAATAACTGAGTGCTCGTGGACATTATGTGAATGCTCAAGAGGTGAGCCTGCTGCACAGCAGAATGAGGCCCGGTGCTCGAGGGGGATTAGGAATAGATGATGTAAGGGATGGAAGAGAAAACATACAAAGCTAAAACACAAAGAGAGCTGGAGCTGAGGGCGGGTTTAATATCGTTTCCCATTGCACTTAAAGGACACCATAAGTATTCTGATGACTTCCAGAGTCAGACAATAACTGTCAATTATTTATTACATTTTAGTTCATGATTTCCTGTTCGTAATACAAAGGTTAACCACCCATGTATCATGGTAATACATTCTAAGTAATTAATAATAATAAACAGTGAATATACTCATTATTGATCCGTAATCACATGTATGTTATCTCTTTAACTGATTACGGATCGTGTGTGTGTGTATATATGTATGTATATATGTGTGTGTGTGTGTGTGTATATATATATATATATATATATATATATATATATATATATATATATATATATATATATATATATATATATATGTGTGTGTGTGTATATATATATGTCCATTACAGTCATGTGTGTTGTACGGTGGTATATGTGCGTGTCTGATCCCTCCATCCTGGCAAGTGCTAACTCGTAAATCTAATTGCAATCAAACGTAGCTGTGTGCACAACCTTTACAGTACATTAGCACTACTGCTTTGAAATGGCTCAAAATCGAAGAAAAAAAACCCAGGATTTACCCATCAGTTTTTGAAAATCTGAAAAGTGATTGTCCAATCATAGCATAGCAGCTGCATAATTTGCCATTTTGGCCATTGCATCTGGGCCTTTTGCCACCTTATGGTCTGTGTTACGCTAAATGTGACCATAGTTTACTAAATGCACATCAGGCTGTAATGAAGATGACTTGAAACTAGTGATTGAGACCCATAAACTCATGTTCACAATTTCCTCACAGACTTCTACACACTATACACTCATGTTTGCAACCAGAGTGCCCACCTGATGGCCAGTAGAAAGAATGCAAGTTCAAGGCACTTCCACATCGGCTTCGCTTTTCAGATTCGGAAGATGCAGCTTGTAATATGCAATATCTTGCCAGAAAAAAACAACAACTCTATTTTGCTTAACAGCTCACTTGGAGGAAAACATTAACTAACCGAATCAGAAACGCTTCAGTCCTTTCTGACATCCTCTTCCCCCAGAGACCCATCTCTGCTGCCCTGCCAATGCCATTAGAAATCACCGGTCATCTGATGCGGTCTCCATGTGTCAACGGGAAATGCATGAACCTCATTTACGCAATTTAAAGCAATGACTGGGTGGCTAGCAGCAGTTAAGTCAGGAATTAAATTGTCTATGTGTCAGCGTCTCTTTACAATTCATTCTGCCTGATAGCCTGCAGGGGATCATGCAGTCGTTGTCTGCATAAATGGAGCCTCACTTGCTAATGTTGACATCTGACAGGTTAACAGCGAGTGGGATTTCGGTGCTGTGTCTACATGAACTTTCAATTATAGGGACCGTGATACTGCTTCCTTTTCCCTTTTTTAAACACCCACAGACCCTCAACCGTAATGGGCTTTGTTCTTCTTGGTAGAGGAAGTGATAGACACGTACAGATTGTATCCATCCAGTGAGGAACGCTGGCCTCCACTTTAATGGCGCTTGGAAAATGGAGAGGTCAGACCAGGCTGTCTGCTGATCTCACTAATCAGGCGCCGAAAACAGAGGCTAGACTCGAGGAAACATTACTCAAAGTATTCGGTCTCCTCTCTTTCTTTCGTCATTTTGTTTCCTCTTGCAGTAAGTGTTTAGCAGCTTCTTCTGGGTTTTAATTATGTGGGCTGCTTGTGTGTTTGCTTGGATCTTTTTTTTCTTCTTCACGGAAACAATCCTGTTCACTAATGAGAAAAATAGAAACAAGATTGTGAAATGATACCTTAACAAAGGGATGACTGACATATGACCAAAAGTAAGTACAACCATGTTTGTGATTGCTAAATTGAGCCAGAAGACGCTGCTATAATTGCCTCCAGTCTTCAGGTTTTTGTTTTTCTACACCAATTTGGAACCAGGTTGCAGTGATTTGCCACAATTCAGCCACCAGAGCTTGAGAGGTTTGCCAATGATGAGTGATTTAGTCCTGATGTTCCCATTCATCCCAAAGGTGTTTGTTTGACGATGCTCTGGTCAGGAAGCCTGGTTTCAGACTTGACCTTTCCTGATTTGTTCAGCGACTGAAGAAACAATCGACCAATCAGACGCATGTTGGCGATATTAAGAATGTGAATGTCGATAACATCGTTAGCTACCTCGCTGCATTGCTTGAAACATCGGGACAGAGAAATGGTGAAGAGACCAACGCAGCTGTACGTGTAACCTTTCCCAAACCACCGACTGTATATAAGAAGTGGATATAGTCGTTGTGACGTCACCCATTGATTTGTGGACGGCGGTTTTGAAGCCTCGAGTTCAGCATTTTGATCTTCGGCATCTTTCGATTTTGGCCGTCGCCATCTTGGTTATTTCCAACCAGTGAGCGGAAGTGACAGTGGTGTGACGTAGAGCCTCTGGTGTCAACCTGTCAAACACAAGGCAGCCCCCGCCCTAAAGCATAGGCTATGGTCCATTTGACTCTAAATGGGACCTTCATTTACTAAATGTACATCATGCTGTATTGAAGAAGACTTGGAATTAGCGATTTGAGATCATACATTTAATAAATCGAAAGTACAATAAGTTTCTCATAGACTGCTATACAATCTGACTTCTTTTTGACACCAGAGGACTCGCTCTCTGATGGCCAGTAGAGAGAATGTAAATGAAAGGCACTACCACGTTGGTTGGTTGGAATCCACATCATGACGGTCCTCAGAACAGAAGTACACAAATGTATGAGGACAAGATTGTCACTCTTACGGAGTGAACGTGCGTCTGTCAAGAAGATGGAACGATTAAGTGTGGACATCAACAATGTCAATTACAAGATTTCAAAAAACAATACTGTACTCACAGTAGCTCTGTCGTCTTCCCAGGTTTGATCATTCCAGATCTATGGCCACCTCATAATCATCCTACACACAAGTCAAGACAGTGGCTCTAACGAGGCCTGATAAACGATGTGTTTCCTGACCCCTGTGAGGGGTGCAGTAAGCAGACACTAAAGGCAGCGCAATGAAACCAGCAAGGCTTGTATGACTGCTGTTAAAGGAGCTTTTTACTTTCAAGTAAAGTGTATATATTATGTGATAACTGTAAACAACCATGACGATTGTAATACTAATTAATGTGTCAGATAATGGAAGGAGAAGCTGTTGGCAAAATAAGGTTAAGACAAGTCTGAAAGTCAAAATTCATTACAATCAGATGTGTAGTGTTCTACTGAGTATTCATGTCTGAAAGCGTGACGTCAATAATGAATTCTTGCTACCAGCATGAGAGCGAGCTGCAGCCAGCCGTTCAGAGGTCGGCTAGCGTTGCCTTATGGGTGTATGGAAGGTGACGTGTGACAACTCAGGCACAGCTGCCCCTGCCAGATGTGACCAGTTCTCCAAAGCAAATTATTTCTTGCTGCCTATGAGCAAGACGGCACTCATTTGTAGCCATTGAACTCCCTCTCTGCGTCTCCTCCTTTTTTGATGCGTTTAGTGCTTACCTGGTCTGGAGTTTGTTTGGATGGCTATTTTGGTCTGCAGGAAAAGGAAGTGGGGGGGTGTCAAGTACTGCTCAAAACAAGGTGACATGATGTAATTGCTTCTCATTAGGGCAGAGGGGAGTTCCCTTGCTAATGAGAGCTTTTTTTTGTTCATCACAGAGCAAAGCTCTGCTGACTGCAATGGTTGTAGCACAACATTTTTTTAACATTTTGCAACGGCTTCATGTAAATATATTCAGATGAAGAGAATCTACTTTGATTTTACAGTCTAACAGCTCCAGGAGGTATTACTGTAACCTTGCTCGCGCTTGGTTTCACCTCCAGAGTAGTAGCTGGGGTTAATGTACATTTTGACATTTTTCCCACGATCAAACAGTTTGAAAACGGTTTAACGTTTCATCTTTAAGCAGGGTGTAAACCGTGATACGCCACAGTGATATGAAAGGAAGTGTCTGCCGGTAGAACATGCTCTTTAAATCCTATGACGTTTCATTAGATCACGTCGCCCCTGCTGCCAGGACAGACGGCACTATCGTCCTCAGAGACGGCTTGTGCCCGCACGTCTTGGTCTCACTGCATGACAGGAGTGTGCTCCTGACCATCCGTCTCATCAACGTCCTGCAGAGGTGGTGGAAACGTGCAAGACTCAAGCAGTCATGACCAATACCTGTCAACTTCTCAGGGGAGATGCTATCAAAGCCAATACTCCGTGCTATTATATTAGGCTTGCATCAGGTCTTTATCAAAGGATTGAGATAACATCGGACATTTTGCTGATGTGAAATTGAAATGCCACAGGAGTAAATTCTCAAAAGTTGTGTTTTGGTTAGTTTATAGAAGTTTTTTAATTGAATTCCCAGAATTTCGCCCAGAAGTTGATGCCACAAATGGCAACAAGTCTTTCTTACTTAAACTTTCCAAATGTTGTAAATGTTGGGTAAGCGGCTAGGGAGGTGAGTGGGTAGATAAAATGGTAGATGGCTATGTAAATAGATGTGTATATGGGTAGATGAGCAGATGGTAATCTGGGGGGCGACTGTGGCTTAGTCGTCTAGTGCAGTGATCCCATCCACCGAGCCGCGGCCCAGTATCGGTCCCTTGGTACCGGACCGCACAGAAAGAATGAATTAAACAAATGTTGATTGATTATCAAGGTCGGAAAGATGT
The DNA here is from genome assembly GCA_038501785.1 of Myoxocephalus aenaeus. Taxonomy (NCBI): domain Eukaryota; kingdom Metazoa; phylum Chordata; class Actinopteri; order Perciformes; family Cottidae; genus Myoxocephalus; species Myoxocephalus aenaeus. The sequence goes on from JBAMJR010000269.1 coordinate 128,718, forward strand.
TTTATTTTGAAAAATGACCGGATACATCAGTCTGTGCGTCTGAGCCTCTTGACGCATGTCAAGAGGTCTCGTGATGCGTTACCCCAAAAATGAAACTTAAAAGTACGTTTCAACTCTGCCGGTGCAGAATATCCTGAGATCGCCAAAAAGCTCTGAAAACCCTGCTTCCATTTCCAACATCCTGTCTTTGTAACTTTTTAAGTTACGGAGTAGACTGGACATAAAGACACACGTCGGGTATCGTTGTCTCCCGTCACCCCGAGATGGGACCGGCTCGTTGCAGAGAAACTAGCTCAGGGCTCCCACTAATTCGGCGTAATGGTGAGTTGTATTTTTATGTATTTTATATTTGTTTTATGCCGGTCGTATAATTGTATTGCGTCATATTTATGATGTCATATTTATCACCCACACCGTGAAGGCCGGTTCGTGAAAATATGTCTTACACGAAACCAGCCCGTGGATATAGTGGGTCATCCTTCAATTGGAGGATTGGCCATGTTGAGGTGTCCTTAGGTACTTAACCCCAAATTAATAAATGAGTAGATGGGTATAGGGTATCATGGGTAGATGTGTATGGGTATAGGGTATCATGGGTGGCTGTGTAGATGTGTATGGGTATAGGGTAGCATGTATAGATGTGTATCGGTATAGGGGTATCATGGTAGATGCTAAAATGGGTAGAAGTGTATACAGGTATAATATGTGTCGATGGTTGATGCTTATATGGGTAAAGGATTTTCATGGGTAGATGAGTATATGCTTAGATTGGTAGATGTGTGTATGGATAGATGGATTTTGATAACGGGCATCATGGGTGGATTCTTACATGGGTAGAAGTGGATATGGGTATATGCGTATCATCGGTAGTTGCGTATATGGGTAGAGGCAGCATAATCCCAGGCTGTCTTCTCAGGGCTTGAGTAATGTCAGAAGGGAATTTTGCGGGCCAGAGGTGTCTCAGCATATTGTACCTGCTTCCACAAAAGATGCAACGAAAGGGATACTCTTCATCCGGCCTTGTTGTCCTTGACTGTTTGACATTTGAAATGGACATATATAGTGCAGTGAAGTCATCCCAGTTGCATAATATCCACTCCAAGGCTGAGAGCCTCAAGGACACATGGCCACAATTATCATGAAAGGTCATTTAGTGTAGCAGAATACGGTGCATCCACTCCGTTGCATACATAATTCAGGAGCACAAGCTCAGGGGTAGAATATATTTTCTTGTAGACTCTGTTGCCGGTTGGACATATTGCAACTCATTCAAGCCTATTTTTGAATGTTATTGAAATATATTAAATTAGCCTCTGGTTAAGTGGTAGAGGAAAGATCTGCTGCTGTGCTCAGGGCAAACGTCTGGAGTGTTTATGTCCGGATCGTCAGAATCAAATGGGTGGAGGATGGAGTTGGAGCCATATCGGTAAACTGACTCACAGTATTCACATATTTGTAGCCCTCAGTTTTCACCCCATGGTGTCAGTCAGTGCTGAAACCGATGAACTCTACCTGTAGCTAATGTTTGTCTCATTCCAATGGAAAACATGCATTTGACTGTTGAATAGTCTCAGGAGTAGAAGCTGTTCTTGTGTGGTGGAAGTCGGAAACGATAGCCTCTGTCTATAAAATTGTCTGAAGCAACTTCTAAGAGCGGAATTAATGGGATTAATCCTTGAAGAAATGTTAGAATTTAATGCTTCATCCAGTCTTTAAAGTAAATTGTAAATTGGTGAAATTGTATTGAGGCTCTGGAGCCCAGCAGGAAACACTGCAAAGTGTATGTGTGCACGTATAATTGATTATTTATTTATTTATTTATTTATTTATTTATTTATATATATATATATATATATATATATATATATATATATATATATATATATATATATAAAAAAATCAGTGATAACAAGTTTTTGCCACTAATGAAGATTCATCTCTTGGTGTACCTGCTAGTAGTCACCCGCAGAGGTGTGTGTGTGTGGGTGGTGAGAGGGTAATCCAGGCAGAGAGTGTGTGTGTGAGAAAGAGAGCATAACCGCACACTCAAATGGGATTTACACCACAAATGAGGAAAACGATCTCTAGAAAAGAGGGGATTCTTTCCCCCCAGAGATTTGCATGTCTGTGTGCTATCTCGGCTGTCAGCTATAAATGTCAAGACAATTCAGTTTTTTTTTCTCCCCCAGATTAGCCCGGAGACATGTGCACTGTTGTCTCTCATGTGCGCATGATGAACAGAGCTGTGTTCTGTAACTGAGCATCTTCATTCCAGGCTGTCAAACAGCTGCGGCCCATGGAGACATTGCATCATTTGTTCTTCGCGTGTCTTCTCTCTTTTTATAACTCTTGGTTGAAAGGCGCCATCTTTTTGAGTAATACGCTTTAACATGTTGTTTTTTGTGTTTTTTACTCTAAGCTAAGTACATGACACGCATCAATGCTGGTGTTAATACTGATATTTCTTGCTGAAGTTATACTTTAATGGTGGGTTTGGAAACTGCATTGTCGCCATTACATGTAGGAATTTTGTCAAAGTTGCATGAATTTTTACAGTATTCCAAAACAAAATGACCACAGTATGTTCCTCTGGACGAGGTTTGGAAAAGTTTTAAGGGGTAGATCACTTCATTACTTGTCTTGGAGAGGAGAGCTACCGTGAGCTGTGACACACCTGTTAATATTGTTGTCCTGACAATAGAGGGCTGCAGAAATTAGTCCTAGAACCCGTAAACCTCCGGTCCCCCGTCTCAAAGTCAACCGGTTATTTTGAATGGATGTTTTTGATTAGATGCCTGAAATAAGGTCTGTGGTGACCAGAAGCTCAAGAGATTTAACATATTATTCCACAAAACGCGTCAGTGGATACCGCCTATCCTGAATTTTTTTTTTTTTTTACTTTTACGTGTCTTTTTAAAAAGCCGGGTGCTAAGAAGTAGCCAAATGAGACAACCCGACGTCATCACACCAACTAGCCAGCCATCACCACCTCGTTGTGTTTGTACTTGTGCTCATGGTGGAGTTTGTTTATAGCCCATGTTTCACTTCTGCCGATTGCGTTCACGCTTCTAAAATCATAAAAGTGTTGTCAACGTGTAGAGATCATCTTGCGGAACGTGTAAGTATCGTCAGCGTTTGTTTGCCACAGAGTTTATTTTCCTGCAAAAATCCCAATGAAAAGTGCCCGTTGGCTTTTTGTCGAGGAAACCAATGCAATGCGAACTTCTGGTGTTGGCCTGCAAAAATAACTCATCCCTGTAGCGCTCTATTGACACCAGTAAGAAACTAGATAATCATTGTTTACTGGTAAATGTTGACTTCTTGGCCGTCGCTGCTTACATAAACAATTGTTTTTGTCCTTGTATGCTGTAAAGTATTAACCTGGTTTTCCATCATGATGTAAGCCCTTTCTAAATATAAATCTGACAAGATTAATGTCTGGTCTGATAATGAATTTTATGCGGAATAAAACTATTTATGTAATGCTCCCCCAGCCCGACCCCCTCCTCCTCGATAGGCCTTGGCCTTCTCTGATTAAAAGCCCAGTCTCCACTGCTCCCCTGTCACAGGCTTTACTCAATACATCACACAGAGAGATGGAGATAAAGCTCTTTGCGTTCCTATTTGCCAACAGAGGATTTATTTGAATGTTTACACTGGATGTTCTTTTTGGTTAAACAAATGTTCTTTTTATTATTATCTGATAATATAAAATACACAACAACAGTAATACAAACCTGAGCTTTAACAAAGTATTACCAACACATATAATTTACGGGGTGATGTCACAGTATCCTGGAGTTCACTGTGTGGAAGTGACTGGGATCATTCCTTTATGTGTAAGGCAACATCAGGCATGGCTTTCATGACTTTGGAAAACTATACCGAGGAAAAAGTAGCGAGAGAGAGAGAGCAGATTGAGTGCTGGACTTTCAATCTATACAACACGGGAAGTCCAAAGGGGGCGTTTGTTTTGGGATCCATCCCTCAGGGTCCACGCAGAAAATAGTTCCATTGCCCTAAAATATTTTAGAGTGAGCCATGTTTCTCATGAAGACTGAGACCAGAGATTGTCCCGACCTCTCCGACTGCTGAGCCATATGAACTCTTTCAGGCTTCCCGTATATAGAGACTTGTTCAAAGCATTCAAAGAGAAGTATACAGGCGTACAGCAGATTTTAAGGAAGTGTGCTTTTACCGTACAAACTGACTGTCAACAATGTGTTGTTTTTGCTCTGTGCCGTCGCAAAAGAGTTTATGATGTATAACAACACATTTCCATTCCAGGACTTGGCATTATTATGCTGAACCAAGTTTGACAACAAGGTTGAAGCGAAACAGGAAAATAGCTAGCCAGGCTGTGTCAAAAGGTAAAACATCCACCTACCATCACTTCGAAAGCCAGACTTTGGGAGATTTTGTCCAAACAAAATCGATATAAGGAGTACCTAGCATTACTAGCTAGTAGCACAACAGAGCCAGGCTAGCTTTTTAGCCCCGTCTTAGTGCTCCTTTCACGCTGTTCCCGATCAAGGCCCACTAGTCGGCCTCCAATTGGTTAGATTAAATAAAAAAATACAAACGTTGACGAAGCCTTTTTCTTCTTTATATATAAATGTGCTCAAAATGTCACATGAGTGACAGAAGTCAAGTCAAACACCACTTTCGTTTTGAATATTGCCACACGGATCTCGACACTCATCAGGTGGAGATAAATGCCGTTGGACAGCCAACGTTTCCTCGACTGCAGTGACAAAAGTGACGGAACCTACACCAGTATAAGCTCCAAAGCGTGTAGTGAGGAAATAACCCTGGATATAGTACATTTGGATACAAAATGGGTGGACAATGCAGTGTAATTATTCAGCTCATTGCAGCAGACTTAGTCAGGTCCATAAATATTTGGACATTGACACATTTTTCATTATTTTGGCTCTGTACACCACAACAATGGAGTTGAAATGAAAAAATCAAGATGTGCTTTAAGTGCAGACTTTCAGCTTTAATTTGAGGGTATTTACATCCAAATCAGGTGAACGGTGTAGGAACTACAACAAATGTATAAGTGGCCACCCTCTCGTACATCTGTTACAGATTTGATTATATTAATTTGTCCAATTACTTTTGGTCCCTTAAAAACGGGGTGGCCACATTTGAATTTGTTGTAGTTCCTACACCGTTGACCTGATTTGGATGTAAGTACCCTCAAATTAAAGCTGAAAGTCTGCACTTAAAGCACATCTTGATTGTTTTCATTTCAACTCCATTGTTGTGGTGTACAGAGCCCAAATAATGAAAAATGTGTCAATGTCCAAATATTTATGGACCTGACTGTAACACACATTTACAACCCAGTTTAGTTTTACGTTTTTCGTCTCTTTTATTTGAGATGGTGGTGCTCCATAAGTTGGCAAAAGTCGAGAACCTCTGCTAACAGAAACTGTAGACTCAGCAGCTACAGTCGTTTGCAACCACTGGCTACACTTCTGTGAGATTAGAATGAGAGAGACACAATGCTTAATTTGCTAAATGTGAAAGATATCACCCCAATTATGATTCACTGTGAGTCCTCAGACAGCAACTCTCTATCTCTCTGGCTTGGGCTGCAATTGAGTTTCCATGACACTGATGGATGGATGTGGAGCAAACGTCAACTCGGTGGCTTGTGTTGCTGCCGTTTCGGCCACTTTGTGACCCGTGTGTCCAATTCTTCTTTCTCAACAGCTTTGGGATTTGAATCCCTGCACAAGAACGCGCTGCATGTGCTGCTTCTCGTTGCAGTTACAGTATAATGCAATCGGACAGCACACTCCAAGCCAGGCTCTACCCGGCAGCCATGCTCATCAGCAATGTCACAACAGGAGCACTGATTTAGGATCACCGGTCAGGTCACATTTATGTGATTTTGTTTCTTCTACAGATAGTGCTGGGATTCTTCTATACTCTTTACCAATAAGTTCCTGTAGGAAAACACAGTACAGGAAAATCTCGAAATCAAACCTAGGAAGTGCGGTTTGTTCCCTATATAAAAAATAAACAAGGCACCTAAATAGTTCTGTACTTCATCATATTGTCATATACGGCTGCATTTCCTTTACCAAAAAGTACAAAATTGGTTGGACAACTTTGTTCCAAGTAATGCATGGCATGTCCCCTTATTTTTCAAGTGTCTGTTTTGGCCTTGATAGGGGATTGTCAGCTTTTCCATGGGCGGCAGCTTCCAGAGAGGCCCTTTTCACCAGACAGGGACACTGGTGTACTTAGAAAGGTGCACTCAGCAGAGTGCAGATCTCCACCCAATGTGTGTCCCTCTCTCCTCCCAAACAGAGGAGACTTCAGTCTTACTCAATTGTCTGTTATCTTCCCTAACTTTAGTGGATTATATTGGGTATGGAATTAATCTGCAGATGCTCCGGTTCAAAAAGGGACCAAATATTTCTATAGGTCAGTTTTTGAGCTGTGAAAAAGGCCCAAAATGTGTCAAGGTAAAGCATGTTTCTAGCCCAGCTGATTGACTGAATATATTTGGCTAAACCAGTTGATCTTTTGCTGCCCCTATGGCAGTCTAATACATTTGTTTTTTATTTCCAAAAAGTATGAATCACCATAACAGGTCCTTGAGCATACAGTCACAGATGTGCACAAAAGATATTAGTCTTATGGGTGTAGCAGATAAGCCGGGGACTGACATGCACACACACAACCAAAAAGTGTTTTTGTTTTGTTTTTTTTGTTTTTCCCCCACAACTCGACAGTGGGGGAAAAATAAATGAAACAAATCTGCACTGTCCTGCATCTGCCGTTTGTACCATTATTGTGTGCTCAGGGAAGTAAGGCTTCATGTTGGAGGGCAGTAGAAGTACGGCTGTTTAACCCCAGCATGACAACGGCATGAGCAGTGACCCTGGGATTACAGAGAGCGGAGTGCCCGCTGTCCGTCTCATGTGGAATTGTCGGTAATTCGTTGGCGATGGGAAACGTAGGTTTGGATTCGGCTCTGGCCTGGAGGAGGAGAGCTGTTAGTTGGCTGCATGTCGCCATCAGGTGCTAAGAATACTGGGGAGATCACTGTGTGGCCTTCAGCCTTTAATCCGCACACAGATACATTTCAAGCCACGTTACGATCCAGAATTCGTGACACATTTCTGTCCTTTCACTTCCTCGTGTTTTTTTTGTTTTGTTTTTTTACCAAAGTAGCATCTTAGTTAGCGTATTTTCTACCTGTTTCTAATGCTTGAATAAGATATGCAGCACTGCAATCAATGGCGCCTTCTGCCGATACATCCCCGCTGCTGTTTGATACGTTTGACTTTAGAGGATCACAACCGTGCCGCATTAAATGAGCTCCATATAAGTCTCAGCTTTCGCTAATCACATCTCCGCCACCAGGAAACCCTGGAAACCCAGGGCCCTGGCGACCGGGGATGGAACGAGATGGCTCCCCCACACATACTGGATCTTTTCCCTCTTGTCTTCACTGCTTCTGCGCTGTATATAGCGGGTAAAATAAGTATTGAACACGTCGTCATTTTGCTCAGTAAATATATTTCTAAAGGTGCTATTGACATATTTTCACCAGATGTCGACAACAAACCAAATAATCATACATGTAAAGAAAACCAAACGAATAAATTCAGAAATTAAGTTACGTGTAATAAAATGGAATGACACAGGGAAAAAGTGTGTGTGTGTGTGTGCGTGTGCGTGCACGCTCACCACCAAGACGCCACTGCTGAAGAAAAAGCATGTTGAAGCTGGTTTAAAGTTTGCTGCACAACATTTAGACATCCAGTGTAATACTGGGAGAATAGTCTAGTCAGAAGCGACCACAATGGAACTCTTTGGATGCCATAATGCACCATGTTAGGAGGTCAAATGGCACTGCACATCACCCCAAAAACACGAGACCAGCAGTAGAGTCTGGAGATGGGAACATCATGAGGAGCTGCTGTTCAGCATACGGCTCTGGCAAACTTCATTTAATTGAAGGAAGGATGAATGGAAAAATGTACCGAGACATTCTTGATAAAAAAATCTGCTGCCATTCACCAGGAAGATGAAATGAGGGTGGACATCTCAGCAAGACGATGATCCCAAATACGCCCAAGGAAACTCAACTGGTTTCAGAGAAAGAAAATAAAGCTGCTAAATGGCCCAGCCAATCAGCTGACCTGAATCCAATAGAAAATCTATGGAAAGAACTAAAGATCAGAGTTCTCATGGAAGCTTCAAGATTTGAAGACGGTTCGTGTGGAAGAATGAGCCAAAATCACACTTAAGCAATGCATGAGGCTAGTTTATCATACAGGAGGAGTCTTGAACCAACAAAGGCTTTTGTACCAAGTATTAAATACAGTTCAGTCGGCGTGTTCAATACTTTTTTACATTTGTAAATGTATTTGTTTGGTTTTCCTTGTATGTATGTATGTATGGATTACTTGGTTTGTTACTGACATCTGGTGAAAATGTCATGTTAGTAGCACCTTTTTAGAAATATATTTACTGAGCAAAATTATGACGTGTACAATACTTATTTGACCCGCTGCCAGCCGGCCCGTCGCCGTCCTGCTGACCGCTTCCCCGTCCGTTTCCTCTCAAGTCGTATCCGTCTCAATCTAGTCCTCTATCATCCAGTCTACTGTACCTCCCTGCATGTGCACGCACGCACACATCCCTGCTTGTCTGGCTTATATTGGGTAAACAAATTAGCGCAGTGCCACAGTCTCCTAATGAGGACACAGTCACATGACAGCACTCTTCCTACGCTTAAGTTAAGCTGTTTGAGGGATTGGTACCATTATCTCCTCAGCACAAGAGTCCATGGAACCCGTTCGGAGACCTGCTGGGTACGTATAGTCTTTTAGCTGGATTCTCCTTTTTAACCTTCCTCTTGTTAGCTTTCTGTTACCATCTCTTATGTTAATGGGTCGGTTTTGACCCATGTCTTAAATCAGCTGTAAAATACACTACACTATTATCTATCATCCAATGTGTTTCTCATCTCTTGGTTACCTTGTTAGGCTTCCTTATTCATAAAAATATTGTATGTTTTAATATTTTTGGTGTGGGCCTCTGGGCCTCTTCTTTGTCAGGATACTCCTCGATTTCAATTTTAAAAAATTGTAAAATTAACCTCAAGAGAATCAAATAAATAAAAGGTTGTTGTGTTACCTGACTATTACTGAGGGGTATTAGAACAAATCTCTTAAATGAATTTGTTTTATGAGAAATGTTTTTTTTTTGGGGGGGGGGGTATTTATATTCAGTGACTGACAAGGCAGAAGGTAAAGTGGTCCACCGTTCTATCAATAAGCAGACCTGCCAACCTGTACGCAATTTGCGTAGCGGATACGCATTTTGACTTCAAAGTACGCTGGTAAAAATGTGTCTAAAATCAATTTTAGACTAATTGACCAGCACACATTATATGCAATGCAATATAATGCATGACGAGTATTTAATGACTTGTCCCCTATTAGTCGTCGTCAATTCCCATCCCCCCCTCGTCGGTACGCAAAAAATATCACGGTTGGCAGGTCTGAATAAGGCTAAACTAGAAGTTAACACTAATACAAACATTATTTTTGCAGAATGAGTGTGTTAGGGGAGAAGGATGCAGCCATTGTTAAACAGCTGGATGCTGGATTGAAATGCAGCTGGAACTGGTTGTGGCTAAAACTGGAAGGCAAGGTCTCAATAAAAGGGCAAGAGGTGTCCTTTCATCTAGGAGATGTATTCTCCAAAATCAACAGGCAGGGATTCTCCAGATGCATTCTCTGCATCAAAGATATAAATGATGCTAACAAAGGCAGCCATGCTCTCCCTTACCACATTGTGCCTCATTTACTGTAAATGTTAGACCAGTGACAGGCTGGCATGAAATGGCTTGCATAATACTTAGTAAGGAGGCCATAATAATTTTTGACTCATGGCTGAAGTTAAGTTTCTCCAGCTCTCCCCAGGTTGGCAAAAAAATCATCTCAAAATGCATCAGATTGATCCTTTAAAATAGCATGCCCCCGGACCCTCCTAGAGGGGTAATATCCTTCTCACCTTTTTCACCCCTGACCCGTTTTTATGCCTGATAGTAACATCTATGGTGTTACGGGTCAATTTCGACCCATTTACTTCAAGAAAAAGGCTAAAAAGTATTTCTTTCAGCAATAGAACTTTAAAACAAACACAAAAAAATTAAGCAAATCTTATTTTTATAACTCGGTCGAAACCGACCCTAACAACACACAGGTCATAATTTCAACCAGAGCATTTAATAATTTAGTGAATTTATTTTTTATTTTGTTGAAATAGAGGTTCCTGTCAAAGTCAAAAAGCCTTGATGCAATAAACGCATTTTATGTGGTTCTTTTATGTATTTAAGACCTAAAAGCAATTTTCTTTCCCTAATGGTGTTTTTAAAAAGATTATCTTTATTTCAAATTGAGGTTTGTTTTGAAAGGAGGAGGAAGCATATTGAGAGAAGGCTAAAGCATCATCAAACATTTTTCTGTGCAAATGGAGACTACTGTTGAAGTAAAGAGCGAAGTGGCCTTTTTTGCTCTTTAGCATGCCAATCAAAGGAGAACTAATGGCACAGGGTTGGGAGGCAAAAAGAAGAACGGAAAAAAAACACTACTGTCTCCTCTCAGGAGAGCAGGATAGAGAGATTTCAAAGGCTTAGTGGGATTGTGCAGGAAACAATTGGTTTGTCGAAGGCGGGTTTTGAAAGCATTCATCAACGTTACGGATGATCGTTCGGTGGTGGCCACAGCGTCTTAATAGGCCACTTGAAAACACCCTTCACATTTATTTATTTTTTTGACACCAGATGGTACGGTTGTCATTAGGCCGCAACAATAGACTCCTCCGAAGTGGAGCGAGCTGTGTGGCCAGCTTTTCACAGACGTGTCATCCATTTGCGAGATCATCTCTCTGCTATTGTTTGATCACACGAAACCGTTAAGATTTTCACAGTAATCAGAGGAAGAACGTGGCGCTGTCTTTCCACTCTGGTGAATTGGATGCAGTCTTGTCCTATTTATCTTGACCAGATTTAATTGTAATACAGATCAAAATGGCTTAATTTGTTTAGTTTTTATTTTCAGCTAAATGGAACGCATTTACATAGGACTACTTTGACCCTATTTCAACTTGGTCACATTATGCGTCTTGTTATCTGTTAGCCAGCCGATCTCAATAAGGCTAAAGGTAAATGCACCCAAGAAATGTCTCTAAATCCACCTCCAGAGACGGGGAGAGGTGCATTCTAGCTTTCGCTCCAAGGTACTTTTTAGCCGTCCCGTAGTGTAACTATGTCAGTAATCAGTCTTTGGAAATAGCGTCTGTTTCTTTTTTAATTTTTTTTTTTATACATGGTCTGTCTCTGTCAACAGCTAAAATTACACTCCAATAACACTTGTTCTATCTCATTAAAGCGACAAGGAAAAATGGCTAGGGACATTTCCGATACACCGAGCTGCTAAAGAGTTTATCTGATCCCTGATCAGTTCAACGCCCCAATGTGGGTGAGCATCAGAACCAGGTGTGCAGAGAGGTGTGACGAGGTTTCCGACTTCCCTCTCAGGCTGTCTCGTGTCATTCTTCACACAACTACCTGCACAGCCGAGCGCATCGCTTTTTAAAAGGAGACTACATGAAAAGTAGGTCCCCATTTGTAACTTGCGGCTCGTTCTCTTCAGACTGCAAAAACGTGCAAGAGACGCCAAATCCTTGTGGAAAGATTATCGAAGCAGTGGACTGCAGCCAGGTGGAGTCTGTGATCGTGGGCTTATCCTCAGGCCTAACAGTGTGGTCATTTGGAACGGGTCTAACAACTCGGCCGTTGGGCTTCTGGACACATTAACGACTACTTTAAAGCTACAGTTGGTAACTTATTTTGGACATATTTGCTACTGTGTCACTACATCCTGACAGCAGTACATGCAACAGATAATATGAGAATATTATCTGTTCTCCTCTTAGGGCTCCTAATGGCGTTTGCAAGATTCCATCACACCCAAAATGAAAAACAACCAATCGTAGCCGAGGAAGTATGGAGCTAAATCCAGGTCATATATTTTGTTCATTTGAAAAAAAGATTTGAACCTGAAAAATAATATATTTTTTTCAGTAACAGATTTTATATTTTCAACTTTCACTCTATTTTTTACAGTTTCCAATCTCTTTTTTTCCGGATTCAAATCTTTTTTTTCAGGTTCAAAACTTTTTTCAGATTCAGACTTTTGGCCTGGATCTGGCGTGGGGGCGTGGTTTCAACTGCAGGGGCGTGATCTCATGAGTGACAGCTTAACAATGAAGGTTGAGAACCAGCCTCAACCACGTTGCCTTTAGGTAACCGTGAGCATTATGACTCACTATACCTTCATAAGCATATTCACGGGATTGGCAGTAAAAACTTGGAAATTGAAAATATAAAATCTGTTACTGAAAACTGAAAAAAATATATTACTACAAAACTTGATTTTTCAGGTTCAAATCATTTTTTCAAATGAACAAAACATATGACCTGGATTTAGCTCCATGAGGAAGCTAACTGTCGATCACTGCTCGTGATCAAACTGTCCAACTAGGCAGCGCTGAAACACATTTATTGCTCTGTTTTTAGATGAGAGTTTGTGACCCGACCGCCGTGTCTGAGCCAAACTGACACAGACCATGGCCAGGCAAGGAAAATGAGCACTGCAGGTCATGCTTCTAATCTCCACCACTCTGCCTTTAATCCAGTTTGATCAGAAAAAGTGGATTGGGCCTTTTATAGTGTAAGCAGGTACCTGGTGGCCCAGATAGGAGGGAGAGGACTCGTGGCCACGTGTCTCTTGAAATCGCAAGGGATCTTCCAATGCTAATGCTAACTATGATTGCACTCTTGTTGTCCTGCTGCGCAATACTCCATATGTCCTTGTCAAATAGGCCCAGAGACGTCTACACTGAGTAGACGTCAGCCATACAGCCGCAGCTCACACATGTGTCGGAATCTAGTGGAAGATTTTGAATGAACGTATGAATGTCGAATCAAATCGGTGTCACGGAAAAGGGGAAAAACGATCAGGGCGCTATCCAACTGCAGGGGTGAACATGGCCCGTGAGAGGAATCCCCCAAACCCACTCGACTTACTGACGAGTAACATTCCCGTGGCTGAATGGTGAATAGCGATCACATAAAGGCTCGACGACGCCGGGGATCTCCACGGTGAATCTGTTCGGATGAACGTGTCCGTTTAAGTATCCCTCTGTGCAGATGGGCACGCACGCACACGCAGTGTTAGCGTTAGCTGCGGCGACTCCCGTCCTCGACCGAACTACACCGCCTGTCCCCAACGAGGAACTCCGCCTGAATGGATTGGAGACGCTGTACTCTGGGCACACAGGGCTGCGTGGCACGGTGTTTGTGTACAGTGTGCATGTGCTCATTGTGCATTATGCAGCAACTGTGTCCTGCATGTTGATTATTAGACATGAATTAATAAGATATGTGTGTGTGGGTGGGCGGGTCACACCTTGAAAGTCACGCATGTGGCAGCTACATTGTTCCCTGTCGGTTGTGATTAACATTGAACCCTAGAGGTGTGTGTGTGTGTGTGTGTGTGTGTGTGTGGCAAACATCCAGCTGTTCAGGTTACGTAAGCTGAAAAATAAAGTTTAAGCAATACCCCTTTCAGAAGCAGGAAAGTCGTTTGCATGTAGCCAATCATTTCATTATCTTTTCATAAATCAGTTTAAACTAGTTTGCTTACTTTAAAATGATGTAATCTTAATGTTTCAGCATCACTGCTGACAGAACGCCTTCTTTCCTTAACTTGTAAGCTACTGTTTACCAACACAAGTTTGTTTACTTTGTTTTTCTGCACCCTGCCAGCTCAGTTGTCAATCAAACACTCAAATTGCACTGCCCACTCTGTGGCTTGGAGGCTAAAGAAGCCTTTCTGATCATTCCCAAATGGCTTTTTGTGTATTTTTCCTCTTTCAGTGATAAAGCAAACAGTGGGAGCCTCCCAGATTATTATCTACTACTGTAAATAAACACAGCACACGAGAGCATGAGCATTGGTGTTGGTCCCCCGAGGTGCTCCACCGCAGAGCGAGGTAAACAAAACAGATGTGATTTACTGAGTGGATAAACTCATTAGCAACTTCCCATTAAACAGGTTCACATCTGCACTTTCAATTTTTGGAGGGCAGCGAATTAGAAAAACAAGTATTTATGTCAGCAGCTATTAGGTCAAACAAAGAAAGTGTGCGTCTGTCCCTTTCCATCTAGGTCAGGGAGCAGATATCAATACTGTGTGTGTGTGTGTGTGTGTGTGTGAGAGCAGAAGTCAGGGCGCTTGTTTGTTTAGGAAGTTTGCAGGAGATTTGAGCTGATGAATTAATGGTGGCAGAGCAGTGGTGCGGAAGATGCTCCGGGGGAGAGAGAAAGAAAGAAAGACGACGAGGGAGAGCTAGAAAGCGAGCGGGTGGAGAGAAGTCCCCCGCTCCATCACGCTGCGCTCGACTCGCCGCTGCTAAAAAAGCCCAGCTGGGCCAGACTGGCGCTCGCTCGCCGCTGGTGGCGTGGGGAGGTGGGTAAGGAAGGGGGAGTCAACACGACAAGGACAAAGCAAAGACAAGCCACAGGCTTTCTGTGTGTGTTGTTTGTGATGATGGGTGGGTGGGAAGCAGAAGTTATTCTGTCCTGTGGCTGCAGCTTTCCACGCTCTGTGTTAGTGGTTAGTGCGGATGGCGGCCGCTGGTTGCAGCAGCGGCTGGTGAAGGAGGAAGACGGGAGCCGCTCGTCACGGGGACGGTCGTGCGTCAGCACGCAGTACAATGGGCTTCGGGACTGTCGCTCAACAGCCGGAGGGTCACTGTTGTGCATAGAGACTCACCTGAGTGTAAGCACCCTGGTGCTTTAACTCTGAACTCTAAACCCATACTACTTCGTGCTTAACCTCCAACCTCGCTCCAAAATAAACCTAATCCTGACCCTGACTACAAATCCTGCAGCGGGTTGACGGACTGAGAGGAAACGCCTGCAGAACTACCACTTTAAGAAGCTTTTAAAAGTTGTGTTGATTCACCTTCATGGATGTTCAGACTTCACGTGTGTGTGTGTGTGTGTGTGTGTGTGTGTGTGTGTGTGTGTGTGTGTGTGTGTGTGTGTGTGTGTGTGTGTGTGTGTGTGTGTGTGTGTGTGTGTGTGTGTGTGTGACTTCAATTAGGTGGTGTTATTTTGGTAATATGTCTTTAGTGCATTATTAACATTTTGATAATGTGTTTTAATCTGTTTATAGCACTGTATAATTAGTTGTATAATTGGTTTTAAACACTCTCAAATATTCTTTACACAAAATTTTTACAATGCATCATAATCACTGTTATAATGCATTTTCATGTGATTATAAGTCACTAAGTGCTCATTGTTTGCTTTGAATAAAGTTAAACAATTGCACAAAACGTAGAATTCTATTTCAAATTAATTAAAGCAAACAATGAGCAGCAGTGGTTATAATGCATTGCTATGGGAATCATAATGCATGATGTGTGGTGCATCTACTATGCAGTTCAATGCTGTATAAACAACATGGAAAACGCCCTTATATCCGTGAGCCACAACAACATTGCATACTGTTGCTGTATAAACACACTCGTGAACACACACACATACTCCACAGTATCCTCCTGCAGCTATCCGTTTCAAAACGCAGCTAAACCTAAAACACACGGCAGGTTTGTTGCCATGTCGACAGTCTAATTCCTGTGGGGTTGTAGCACATGTGTAAAAAAACACTAGTCTGAGCGCACGTATCGGGTCACTAATCTGTCAAGCGGGTCAGTGTTGGTTTCAGTGTTTACTGTTGGCTCAGGAGCTGAAGCCGCTTAGCCTCTGTGTAGCGCAGCATGAATGGCCTTGTTAATACACCTGGAGAGTAGAAGGTCCTGCTGGTCTGTGTGGTGTGACCAACATGCACCTTAGATGCGTCGACACTGCAGTTCTTGCTTTTTCTTTTGAAGCGCAAGCAATTCTGAGCATTGTTTTGGGGGATTGTTTCTGCATTCACGGTTGCGCGTCAGCGGTGACTTCCCTCGAGGATGTTCGGTCCCTTGGTTTGTGAAAAGTTCCCAGATGTGTTCATCAAATAAGGTCTTCGAGACGGGCCGTTCGTACTGTTATTTGCAAGTGATCAGGATCCCTGTGTCCCACGACATCGCCCGAGACCAATGGAGGTCCATCGTTTCGCCCTCCGAACAATTGTGCTGTCAAGTTGCGACTCACGGAAGTCACGGCGAGGCTTCATTGCGCAGCGAAAAGGTGTGAGTGACAACTCCGTCACAGGTTGACGCCTCTGTAGAAATCATTTTGGAGTCCAATTGTGCAAAAATGTGATTTTTGCACAATTGGACTGAACAAGGCCCTAAATGGATACATACTTTATAGATGTATGAAGTTGAGGTCAATGTATTGAGCAGTATTTTCAGACTGGTTTGTTTGCAAGTCATGTGGAAAGCAGTCCCTTTTGGAAAAAAGGCTGGTTGAAAGAGTGTTTGAGTGAATGGCAGAAAAGTTGGCATATGAATGGTCGTTCTCTTCTCAAGAGCCCTGTCCGCCGCACAGCAATTGTTCTTTTGATGGACATCTTTCAGCCGGGTGGTTTTGTTGTTTTAATGGAAAACCTTTTTTTCTTTTCTTTTTTTTTGGAGCAGAGCATCCTCAGTGTGAGGAGAAGCGCCGTGGCGACTTGCATAGGAGGAGCAATTTGAAGATTTCTCGGCAGCAGGGGAGTAGATTAGAGGGTGTTGAACTGGATCAACCTAGTCAGCAGCATCTACTCGAGGCCTCCTGAAGCGCCAGATGCTCAGTTTGTTTGACTCCCAAACTCAAAGAGTCACTCTACATAGCTGATGGATCGATTTGCCACTCGAGGACTTTTTTTTAAATCTTGGTCCTCTAAACCTTTACAGCTGCATACCTCCCTGTTTCCTTAACAAGTATGGCGTCCATAAAGAGGGTGGGCGGCCTGCTCTTAAAAACAACGCACACTTAAAGGCCGCTGCTGCATGACCCCGAATTGCCCGCGGACCCCTTCACTCGTCAGCAAGTGCACCAAAATAATATCCTGAACCGCGTTCCCGTCAATTGAAGTTGCCAAAGCAATATTGAAGCAGCTGGGCAGTTCATCGCCCCTTCCTGCAGGCGGTGCCTCATTGTGAGGGAGGTAGGTTTATGGAGGCCGAGCGGCAGGATGCTAACAGATGTCCCATTTGAGCTGAGCTGTGCTGGGAATATCAAGTGTGGCTGCCCGCGTGGTGCTAGTTGGCTGCTGCAGCAGCAAGACAGGCTGTTCACTAAGTGCTGCCCGTTGGGAGGGATCAGTCGTCCCTCTCGCCCAGCCTACCGTGACACCACACTGCAAGTCACATGATGACCTGTGGGCTCATTCGGTTCAAGCGTTTGCTGTCTATGCACCACTTAGAAGTAGTATGTATGAATTTGTTCAAACAAAATAGCGTGTAAAGGCCACATGTTGTGTGTTTTATGGGTGTTAGGCTGTATCTCTACAGTTTGCTCGGCAACCTCTTGGTGGTGGCAGGCAGATGTTAACTTTTGGATAGATGGAGGCTTGTTTTAGTTTTTTCTGCAAACTAATCAATTAGTTGCTTTAATCAACAGATCTGTAGAACTCTGTCTTAGAACACAACCCACGTCGTCTCATTCCAATGGGGATCGGTTGGGGAGCAGTTAGCAAACAGCCATAACTTGTCCACAATATCCATCATGTAGAATCCAAAATCCTAAAGCACATTACTTGTTCGACCGCTTGGTGTCACGAGTATCTGCTCTACACAGCTCTGAATTTTGCCTCAGCAAAGAGAACAAAGCCATAATTTGTTGAGGGCAATAGATCATAGTGGCATTTTTACAATTGCTGTCCCATGAAGACATGACCTGTTGTTGTTTTTACTGAACACAATAAAGCATGGATGTTCATTCTTGATACGAGATGCAAACATGTTGTGAATTTGAATAATGAAAATCTCTTTTTTTTTAAACTAAGGCTACAGAACATTATAACGGATTATGTTCGAAGTTAGCTCAAAATAATTTAAACTTGAGCCTTAATTAGAATTTCCAATAAAAGTGCCGGCTCTACTTGACCCAAAGCTCATCTTTCTAACTACGCCAAATGTACGTTTCAAAAATACCTGTAGATATTTACCGTCATACAGCAGAGACCGCATTCATCTGTCGGAGGCCTTACGCCTTCATGTCCAATCCAGTGTAGTCTTGTCTCTATAATCAGCGAGGCAATAGTGTTCATGGCCGCTCTGCCGCTATTCGTGCATTACTTTGTGTGTAGATGTGTGTGTGATTGTGACACATTGTGAAGCTCTTTATGCCACTCTTGGGATAAAGCTGCTGTTTAAATTCAGTCCATTCTCCATTTACATCTTCCGTTTATAATGGAGCCATTAATGCAGTCCTTTCAGCCGCGTTGCAGCCTGTTAACCGATTCAGCCGCGGTGAAGGGGCTTGTTGTCACGTAGATTAGAACAAGAGGGCGTTTGGGAGCACCATCCATCACAGCTGTAGTAAGGTCCACCTTCAGGATGCGTTGGATTGACTCTGAGAGATTTCAAATCCATTTCACTGTTGCATTGATTCCGCCCCCATTTAAAGCAGATCTCCTGTCGTTTGTTCCCGAGCCAGTTGTCGGTGGCAGGGATTTCTTCTGTGTGTTCAAAAGTGCAATATAAAGTTGGCAAATTAAACAGCAACACATTAAGATGTCCAACGCAGCTGCAATAAGGCTTTCCTCAACATTTTGAGTGCTGCCGTGCTGCTACGACAGCAGCACGAGTCTTTTAAGCCTTTCAAGCATTTATTTCTCTTTTACTTGAGGCTCACAAAGCTGCACAATGCTTTGTGTTGAATAAAACAAGATACAATTTCATTGAGAGGCATTGCTTTTTATTATAAATTATGTACATCAGAAGGACACTCACGACAGTCGTTTGACTTCATCTTTGTAGAAAAGGCCACAGAGCTTGAAAGGTATTGGTCCTTTTGATAAACCTATGAAGACTGCAGGTTTTTCATTCATAGATTGAAAAGTTCACTCGGAAGAGTGAAGATCTCCACTGGTGTGTCTCCCTCTGCTCACGAACAAAGAAGAAATGTAATCTCATTCAATTGTCCCTCCTAGCTCCCTTACAATCAAGATGGCATGGCAGTGACATTTACTCATCTCTTATTGTGCCTCACTTTGGTCTCATTTTGAACCGGAGCATGACAAAAGCAAAATGATGGCCTGCTAGGGCTTTTTTTTTAGTCAGATTGCCTTAAATAAATTTTGCTACTGAAAGCAGTTGTTGATCACGGATCCTACTGGCCGAGGGAGGAGTCGGCACCCTAAAAAAGTTTTTTTATATTGAAAATCCAGGGGATGTACTTGGATGTGAGCATAGAAAACATTGGGCTGATGGGTCGAGTAGTATGCAAGATTAGCAGTGGACAGATAGACGGGTACACGCATGCACATAGACGACAAAGTGCATTATCCCCGCACAGGCTTTCGCCTGGCTGGCACAGATAGCCAACTATATTTAATTTGACTAGAAAGCATCACTTATATCTGTACTTTCTTTCTCACTTCTTGTACCGCTTTGGTGTGAGTCTGTTTGATGTGCTTGACATGTGCCCAGAGACCTCCTGGAGGCTCGGTCTTCATTTGCCACGTCCATCTCAGCTGTCACTTTCCATTTAGGAGCTATTCTTTCTTTTATAGACCGCCTAACACCGTTGTCTTATTCTCCTTCGGCGAGCCGTTAGTCTGGCCTCTGACTCTGCTTTTGTTAACCTTTCTTGTTGAAAGGTTAAGTAGCTGACAAAGCCACTGATGTTTTACCGACCTACTTTTTCTATCCAAAAAAATCATAGTTACCACTCTGATTAAGTGCACTGCTTGGTTCGTGTTTGATTGTGAGAACAGACGACTTCCTGCAGATTACCATGTAAGATTTATTAAACTAGACAACTCCCATTTGCCCCACATTTCAGCTTTTGCATCAGTTTAATTGTATCGAACTTAAGTAAGCTAATGTGCGTGCTCGGCCGATGTCAGCGAGCCACAGAACGAGCCGAGCGGCGCCCGCTGCAGAGGGGCATCGGGGAGAAGACGAGGAGAGGGAAGGCGTTGATTAAAGACAGCGAGGCGGAGAGGAAGGTGTGGGTGGAGGTGTGCTACTGGGTCACGCCAGGTAACAGCAGTCCACAGCCAAGTGCACAACATTAAAACTCATCCCGTGAGTATACACATCCTGATGTATAGTTATACCCATTTCACCTAGGGTTTGAGTGACCTGATCAGCTGGTGCCAGTGACACCAGCGGTGACAGATGTCAGTGCCTCCAGCCAGTCGCTGCTTTCTATCCTGCAGTGGACAGATGTGCAAGTGAGAGCACTGGCTCATAACCAGTGGATGAATCTCATGACTGTGGGAAGTTGAGTAAAAAGCGTAAACATTTTCAAAGGTTTTGTGTGACGTGACATTTTATCAACATCTGTCAAAAGGGCTCAAATGGTCTTTAAGAAACAGGGTTACTCTCCAATAGAAGTCCACTCTTGAATAAAGTGAACTAAATCATAATTCACTAATAAGGGTATGCCTAATTATTCTTTACATCAAGATGGTTTATTACCTTCCTGTTCACAAAAGCTTGATTGTCTCTCGCAAAGACATGATGCTTAACCTTTTGAATGTTGGTGAAACATAATGCCTGCACACTTATTCCAAAATACAAATATATCTATATTTAATAGGGAATACATTTATATCCCAAGCCAATTCATTCCTGCTAAAGGAAAGAAGACCCGAAGGTCACAAATGTTTGGTTTTTTTTGTTGTTTTTTTAAAAGAAGAAAACCAAGGCTCATTTCTTAAAACAGCTGGGCACTGTAGTTTGTTTCACACAAATGAGCCTGTGTTCATGGTAATGAAGGGTCATCTTTTGTACCTTTTTGGGACGACGATGATAAGGACACCGGTACTCCTGTGCTTGTTGGGTTGAATTATTTATCGGTTTTGGGCTTTTCATAGGATTTTTTCTCCATCGTGCACTTCAGTTCAGCCGATCACTGGCTAGATGCTCAGGTCTTTTTGAGCAGCATATGATGACTGGTGTGATCTCCCGAGGAAAACAAAGGCTCAACCGGTCCAAGGCTGTTTTGCCAGTGATGACATCCGATGTCCCTCATGTGTCCACATGGAGACAGCAGGGCTGCTTTCTGCCGTTTCAAGGACACGCCGCAAATGAGACGGACAGGGTGTTGTGCTAATTAAAGTGGACAGCCAACCAAAGGTTTGTGCAGCAAACAAGCATGGTTTCTGAGCTACCTCAACTCTGGGTCAGATGGGATGTTCATATCAGCGTCAGTCTTGTTTATCGGTCTTTCAGACATACGCAAAGGAGAGAAGGTTTTTGTTAACAATGAATCACTGAACACTCTGCCCAGACTGGTCTCAAAGCGTCTCTAACTACCAAAAAGACCAATTGGCATCAACAAATAACATTTCTTTTCATATATTGGTTACAGGTTCTTCATACGAAATGCAGAGCGTTAATATAGCATCCAACAACTATTTGTAATGTAAAGATATTTTAGCTAGCAGGTCTGCCTCTCGCTGCATGTCATGTGTAGCTCATGGCGTCTGCGCTGCGCTCTTGCGGCGGGTTGCAGCTGATAATGTTGCAATTCATAGCCTCCACCCTCCGGTTCTGCATCAGGTAAAACCGTTAACTTTGTCAGCACTCTTGCCGTTGTTTGCAGTGTTAGTATGAAAAGTATCAAATGACATTCTTACCAGGAGACTCTCGACAAATTCCAGAACTAAACCCAAAGGTTTCATCGGATTCTCAAAAGTATCCAAACATTCATCCAACTATTAAAATAAATGAGATCTGACATTAAACGTGAGCGCCGGATCTTTCCCCGCAATTTAATAAGTCATCTCCACAGTAAGACACTAGCATTGGTTTTACATTAATTGCAGAAGGTGGTGGTTGTGGGGAAACTCTTATTAAATTTCCAAGAAATCCACTTTTGTTGCCCAGAGATCTCTCTGCGTGTTGTTCTTCCTAACAAATGAAATGCAATGTGGGAAGCCTATAACTGTGATAATTAAAACCCTCCTTTTCATCCTTCTGCTGTCTCGCCTGCCCCCACCCCCCTCCTGCTCTTTCCGCCAGCGACGATGATCTAACCTGATGCTCCACACACCGCCAATACTCTGAGCACATCTCTAATTTCTGCACCGCCACAGTAGCATGACGAGGCACCCACTGCTTCTGCTGTCGCCGGCGCTCGGCAGATGAGAGCGTGAGAACAGGGCTGAGGCTAGCGGAAGACCGCAGCAACGGTCCCAAGGCCCCGCGCCCCCAACCCATTTGTCGCCCTAGGCAGTCGCCTAGTTCGCCTATAGCAATCGCCGGCCCTGGCCCCGCAAATACTCACCGACTCAAACGGCGGAGGCTGTGTATGAGCGAGTGGCCGAGTCTGACGCGTTGTGTGTTTGTCAATAAGATGGAGATAAAGAGAGCAGGTTTGCTCGCTGTACGTGTTTCGTTTGCTGCCTGAGTGATACACACAGAGAGCCAGAAGGTGAGGGAGAAAAAAGCATGTCCCCGAGTCCGAGCCAGACACTTAATGAAGTCGTGATATTTTTTTTCTTTCTTCTTCTTCTTTTCCCTAATCATTGTGGCAGCTTAGATAATCTCTCTGTTAGTCAAGTGAAAGGCCGTGGCTGAGGGCAGTTTCTGTGCGATATTGACACATTTTAGAAAACGAACAGCCGCAACCACCCCCCGAAACCTGATCCTTTTTTTTTTTTTTTTAAATGGAGCTGTTCGACATCGTCGGCAGATGCTGCTAAGTGATGGAGAAATCGTTAGACGTAGCTCGAGGCCCGGTGGCTGGTGTTGTTTTAGTGTGCATGCTTTGTGTGTGAGATCCTCAGCCAGGCTAGATGTGTAATTGAAGCACAGGCTCAGTTGCACTTTTGTTGTTGTCATGGTGGTCAGAAACTTCACTTAAAGGCGCTACATTCAAAATTAGGACGGCTGGAAGCTAATGGAGCTAACGGCAGAACGGTGCAAACAACCGCATCCGTGCTGACGGTGTTTACCGCCTTCCATCCACCTTCGAGTATCTCGTTGCCCTGCACTAACGTCTCCTCTGCTCCTGATGGACAGCATTCATAATTCATACGGCCGCCGGAGGGCTTTGTCGCTTGAACATCAACAGATTGTGTTTTGGATTTGCTGAACCGACGGATTTTGTTGTTTTCCTTGAGAGGACTGTTACATTTTACTTTCAAGGTGGAGCTATTCTTAAACACTTTACACTGAAAAAGAACAAGTTATATTTTGTGTTGTATTATAGGTTTTTAAGATCTAAATTGGAAAAGTAGTAACCATAGCTGCACAATAAATGTAGTTTAGTAAAAAAAATTACAATATTCATTGAAATGTACACAGTAGCTTAAAACTGTAAAAGTTAAAAAAAAGTTAAATTATAAATGTACTCTTCCCTTACTTTTTTGGATGTTTAACACCTCATTGCAAAAGAGGAGCTAATACATTATGGCAAATTTGGGTTTATTGAGTAGAAGTGCATATATTAGTACAGTGTAACATGCACACACACACACACACACACACACACACACACACACACACACACACACACACACACACACACACACACACACACACACACACACACACACACTTCTCATCTGTTTATCTATCCAGTCTGTAGGAGCTGTCTGCCTTCACCGGTGGGGAAAAAAAGCAAAATCCTCAGTAATGGGAAGGCTCTGTCGTGTGTTGCATAAGGACACTTTTGATTGCATTGTTCAACTTCGGCTAAAGGTCCGCCACTCAACCGCTTTCAAACGGTGCTTTCAAACTCTGAATGACAAACGTTTGGTTAATTAGTTTTTTTCTAGTCAAATCCACACCCCGAAACACCAGGATGCAGGAATTAACGACACAGTGCAGGTTATGACTTCTCAGTTCATTTGCCTTTAGACGCTAACTCTCACCGCTTCGATCCGGAGGCAAGTTTAAAGCCCCATTGGTCAAAACTGTCACACGACCCTTTGACCAGGAATTGGCGCTCTGGCATTTAGCAAGGGCGGATGAGCGTAATGTGGCGTACAGCTCCGTGCATCATTATGCAGAGGTGTCTGACAGCGGGGCAAGAGGGCCGTATGTCATCAGGCTAATGGATGAAACCGGGAGGGGGGGACTCATTAACATACATGGCCACAGGTTGTTGTTGCCCTCTCTTCCTCTCTGTGCCTCGACAGCCTCGACGGCGACTGACTCCCTCTTATTGAGACTGAGCTTGTACACACAATTGTTACTGTTTATGATTGCCTGCCTCGGAGGCCGCAGGAACTGCAATCCCCGCAAACCCCCGTTTCAAATAGTAATCCGATCCGAGTCTGATGGATGGTGTGAAGGTGAGAGGCTGATGACGAGATGTAATTAACAGATACTCTGGAGATTACTCCCTCGAGATTGAGAAGACATCTCATGTTCTTGTATGTAAACCTAATGAGTCCTGATTCGAGTTGAAGGCGCCTTGTTAGTTTTTATAATTCATACCTGGTTAACCAGGACTGTAAAGCAAAGTGACTGGTGACGAGGGCATCTTTTTTTATATTTGTATTTACGGTAATGAGAAGAGATTGGTTGTCTTCCTTACTTGTTATTTGACAGGTTTACAATTCTCAAAAATCTCTCCAGTTTCAGAAGGGTATGGCTTTAGATTCCTCCTCGCATTAGGATTATCAATAATGCATCGTCTCGGTATCGGACCTTTTTAGAGGACGTATCAGCAATTTTATTGCAAAATGTCCAACCATAGCCAGCACTACGGTATACAGACGGCACAGGGCCGTAACACTATATATATATATATACACATACACACACACTGTTGTCATGTGGTTTCCAAACCAACATATTAAGTCTTTTGCGTCCGGTATTTTGGGAGAACGCTGTTAACGTTATCCGCAGAATGAGCTGCAAGGTCAACCGGTCAGCGTCAATGTAACGTTGCGTCCAATGAAAAGTGCTTGTTGTGATGAGGTTCTGACGGCATCATGCAAAAAATCCTACAGAGAAATATATATATTTGTTTTAAATCTTCACCTTTTCCTTGATCCAGACTCTTTGTTAGCATGTCCAAGAAGTCGGGGAGAAGTCTTGTTGTGACTTCTTAATGCGGGGCACCAACAGAGTCCCCACTCTTTACAGCGTTCTTCCTCTGTGTTTCCTCAGGGGTCCACAGGGCCCCCCGGGAACACAGGGCCGGTCTCTCGAAGCGGCGTGGCCTTAAAGCATCTGGTTCACCCTCAGCCTGGTGCTCATCTGTAGGAGGTCTTCATCCGTATGCTCTGGGTCAAGTAAAATAGGGACGCCGTCCCGTTTTAGAGGCCTCATCCACATCGTCCAAATCAGCTGAATATTCATCATTGAAAATCGTAAAGATAAAGCCAAGCGAGACCTCTCCTTCAGCGGGACTCTTTCCATAATGTTGTCGGACATTAATGATAACAATCGGATGCTGTCTGTGGCAAAAACAAGCACTTTTAATGGACGTGCATTGACTGATCGCCCTTGATACGATTACATCGCAGCACGTCTGCAGCGCTCTCGCTCAATACTGGACCAATGTCGAGGAAAATGTTGTCCTCGGTTGAGACTGAACCAAACGTCAACCGAAGGAACATCTGCCCGCCTCGAATAACTTGATAAAGATATGTGACTCACCCTCAGTCGCTCATTATGTTCCGTTACCTGGAGGGCACATTCTGGCATTTTCTCGCTTCTCCTTTCGCAATAAATGAATGTGATGAGGTTGTTTCCCTCCTTTTTTCTTTTCAAGTTACTTACATAAGCAGCATTCAGTTCATGGGGACTCTTGGGCATCGTTATTGTCAGATGGGTCATTGTGCCGTCAGCATTGTAACACGGTATGAAGTCAACCCAGCCTTTCCCCATAGTCTTTATATAGCACAGCACCCTATCTGCTGCTTTAAGTAAACACCAATTCCCTGAGGGGGGGAAAAAAGAAAGTTATGTCGTAGCTGCGGGGCATGCAACGGGAAGGCAATGCAGGTCCCTTTTTTATTTTTTTATTCCTAGGTCTAATCCCTTTTTAGTGGGGGAGCGATAAGCGCGTTTTGACTTAGCCCCAAATTTCTTGTTGTTTATGCATCCTTTGCCAAACCACGTGGATTCCAGTAGAGTCGGATAATCTCAGTGATGCCAGTTTGGCAGGGCTGCAAATACACCACTGCCTCCTGGCCCGGGTCAAATCACAGCAGCGCGGGTAGAAAAACTGAAATGCCTCTGCGTCTGTTTGCCTCCATTTGTCTCCTCCCTCCGCTCATCTTTGCGTAAGCGCTCGCTCGTGGATAGGAATCTGTCGGAGCTGGTGGGTTTGTTGACGTGCGCCTCTCATTCCTCTCTGGCGCTCATATGGAGTAATGGAGATTGGTGCAATCACAGCTCAGCTCAGAGCCTGGTAATCTTGCTGCAATTTCACACCAGGACTTTTTTTCTGGGTTTCACAGTTAAGTAGGGTGCGTTTGTGGCGTGGCGTTCTCAGATTATTAGTTAGGTTGTGAAATTCCACGCTTTCCATCCCACTTTTCACACTTTTAGCTTAATGCAGGGAGTCCACTACATACATTACACTTTGCCTAATGTTGTGATGTGTTGTTTTTTTCACCCATACCAATGACACTGGGCTATGGGGGTTTGTACTTAGTTTTTAAATGACCTCTAGCACTTTTACACTTTTATGATTTGTGTTCTGTATGTCTTTGATTGAATTTCTGTATCATTGCTGTTGTGTCTTTAAAAAGGTCCTTCATGAGAAGGAGATTACCTACATTTAAGTGTAATTTTTACGTGATCCTACTGAAAAAGGGTATATGGACTACATTTTATAAAGCGCTTTCCCAGTCTGGGCACCCAACACAAGCCAGCATATATTCATACATGAGCATTGAATGTGTTGTAACTCTGTCATGTTGTTCATTCTGTACACATGACATATATTGTACTTCTGTCCATTCTGATTACAAACAAAGGTTTCTTCCCTTTTCTCCCTGTGAAAGGTTTGTTTTGGGGGAGTTTTTCCTGTGCTGATTTGAGGTCCCGGGACAGGATATTGTATATGTACAGATTGTAAAGCCCTTTGAGGCTAATTTGTGATGAGGAGCGATTCACGCTCGCACACCGACGGCATCGGGAGGGTCATTTGGGGTTTGAGTATCTTGCCGAAGGACCCTACGGCCAAAGACTACATCCACTTTTTATATGCAGTCACCATGACCACCGCCATTGGTTGTGCACTATGGATTTGAAGCCCAGATTCTGGCATTTTGTCCCTCGCCATCTTGGGTTTTTTTGCAACCAGAAGAGAAGCCAGAGGGAGGAGCCGAGTACAACCAAACTCTGAAAAAGACTCCGGGGCAACCAAAATGTTTGTTTCCTTTTCATGAAGTGAAAATGCACTGTGGAAGGGTTTAAGTTCTCGGACGAAAACACGGACAACCTGTCAATCACAAGGTAGCCACGCCCTGAAGCATACCCTGCGTTATGGCCCATTTGACTCTGAATGGGACCATCGTTTAGTGAATAATCACCTGACAACAAACTGAACACATAACTTCCTTGGCGGAGGAAATGATTGAATTACCGCAATTTGAAGTTTCCAATCGCACCATACTGATCCCCTTTTTGTTTTGAATTGTGTAGCTCCGGGTAACCGCTTTGAATCCAAAATGTTGCTGTTTTGGCTCGGCTGTCATTACAGTTACAAGTTAAAGGAAACCTGCTGAGAAAGCCATGCTCGCGGTGGCTGAAGACTGCAACTGAAGTAGGCGCGCAGCATCAGCATTACTTGAGTCGGGATTCTGTAAAACACCGAAATGTTGCAATCCCGGCTGGGATGGACGGACATCAGAAAGGACTATGCTGACCACAAGTCAGCTCTTCGCAGACTCACGGAGGCACACAAATGGCATCCTGTGCAGCATTTTTCACATTCTTGCCATGCAGTTGACACGCGAACGCGAGCGCTGTCCCTCGAGGGCCCGTGACCAGGGCCGTTGTTACCACAGTTCAGAGCCTGAGGCCGTGTGGGAAATGTTGGCACCACGCAGCCCGAGAGCAGAGATAGAATATGCTGACCCAACAGTACACACACACTGCAGCAAGAACAAATACTACAAGCTTTATTGGACAAAAACAACTGGACAGCAAGGTTTTGGGGACAGTGAGGGGGGAAAAAACAGCTTTTAGAGCTGACATCACCGTGGTGACCTTTTGTCACATGTCGGTGCCAGTTAACCTCAGTGAGCTGTGGCTGTTGGCATTGGCCTGATAACAGTCTGTTCATACTGTTATAAACCCAGTAGTTACAGTTCAAAATGCACTCTGGCTCTCGTCTTTTCAAGAGCAGCAGGTAATGATGCTTCATATCGTGTCTCCTAACAGCCAAGCGTCCTTGTTTATTTATTTTTTGCACAAATTGAAGAAATCCCACCTCTGTTTATATTTAGCTTCCTACGTTCATATTCGTATATAGTTATATTTTTCTCAATTTAAGCAATTAATGCACCCATGGGGCAGATTTGCATAATTGTATCCCATTTAAAAAAATGTATTTAAATCCAAAGGGCTTCATTGAGTGATAAAAGTCGTATCACAGTTGAGGCTGAACCACAGCAGGGCAGTGTTGGTTCTCTCCACCGCAATCTTTTTCAAGTTTTGAGTCTGTCTTGAAATTTGTTGGGCTTTGCTTAAAGTGGTCTTGAGTACAGCCCTGTGACGGGTGAGCATCTGTAACTGTAAAGATTTGTGGATTAAGGTTCCCTAAAGCAACACTGTTTTGAGTCTTTTGGGACCGGCACAGTTGGGGACTGACTGACTGACTCTACGTTGAACCGCATTGTCCACCGTAAATTCCCCGCTTGTGAAAAAGAGCTCCATAAAGTAGTCTGTATTTGACTGAACTGCAAAAATAAATAAATAAATTCCTTTGTAAGACTTTAACACATTGGTTCTGTTCCTTCCTTCTCATTTGATCTCCGACGTACACACACAGTGTTTTGATGCTTTGGCCTTGTGAAACAGAGCTGGGAGAGGGGGCTTCTGCTCTATGATGAGACTGTAATTAGTACCAACTCCTAAGGGAGTGGAGATAGACTTCACACAGCTTGACACTCTCTCACTCTCTCTTGTCTTCTTGTCTCTGTGTGTGTCTCTTGCTCGCTCTCGCCATTAGCATCAATTCTGTTCCATCCAAACAAACTGGCAGCTTCCTCAAAATAGTCGTCGGCACAAGGACGTTTTGAGCGTCATACACTTAATTTCCTGCATCCTTGGGGACTTTTATGCACCAATACGTGGTGGAAATGTCTTCTTTACGTACAGGGAACTACAAAATGCATGCACCACAGGACACATATAGTGCATTATAATGCAGTAAGGGTCTCAGGCATTCTGTATTGCTTTTACTCTTCTTGTGTCAATAATACATTAATTAATTTGAATTCATTTATACACTGGACTTAAATGAGCTTGTATGTGTTTCAGCAAGAGTTCCCAACTTTCTGCATATTCCAAACATAAATGTAATACGATAATAACATCATAATGTTTAAAGTAGCAGTCGTGATTTAATGAGAATAATATTCATAATATTTAAAGTCTGCCGTCGCCTGCTGGAATATATATTTTTGTGTGTGAATATACTTGTAGAAAAATGGTCAGTGAGTGTTTCTTCAAGACTAAATAGACTTCGGGAAGCACTTCTGTGAAGCAGAACGTAATTTCATCTGTTTATTCACTTCTGGGTCTACCTCCTCCTCCGGACCGTTTGGGTTGGTTCAAATCCACACGCACACAGTGATGGACAGCATCTCCATGGAGATTATGCGTTTTCATTAGCCAGTTAGACACTGTCATGTGTGCTGCTTTGGTCCATCGGGGGATGGGAACTCGGGTGAAATGGCCAGAAAGATTCTGTTTGCTTCAGCAGTTTTTGCTGGAATGATTGAAAGTGTGTGTGTGCGGAAGCGGAGTGCTGGGAATCTTGTATTGCTGTTTCAGGACTTTTTCAGACTGCAGATAGATAGTGTTTCAGGAGAAATTTTCCCTTCTTTTTACCCAAAGTTTTTACTGGAACGCCCGTGCAGCTAAACACCTCTAGTTTAGCTGCATCTATTTCTAGGAGTTCAACACAGAGTACTCTTGAGTCGAAAAAGTTTAGGAACCATAACTTCAGAGGCACAATCTCAACTGGTGACCATGGCTGCAGTAGACCTCTAATGTAGACAGGTGCCTGACCATGCAGAGCTCTAAAAATGTTCAAAAGAATTCACATTGGACCTTTTTGAAGAGAACCTGGTGAAAAGCTTTGGCCCCAGCGTTCTGGACCACTTGTAACCGATCCAAGGATGTAGTGAGGAGACATCTGCAACATTTCCTCCCACCGCAGACTGCTGAGCATTCGCTCCAACCGTTTGTTCTTCAGGTTGTTACTCCCTGAGATTTTGTCACCAGCCAGGTCTTAACTCTGGATTTGTGCTGTTGTACTCTGCTTCATCCCCTCTTCACAGTAGAGAAGGCTGTGCACAGAGCGAGCGGAGCGATTCTACTGAATTCACCCGTAACAAGGGTGTGACTGGCCTATTGATTCTCCCTCCCAACCTCCTTGCCGCTGCAAAAATTGCCCTGTACGATTACTTTTCTGTGACACGGCATATTGGCATCGGCGACCTCCGATGCAAATACGCCTCCATCGGAGGTCGTGCGATACCTCCGCTGTGTATTCACAGTAGTTTCCAATCTTATGACCAAAACAATAATGTGTTCTGCCGCTGTGCTTTCGCTCGTGTCCCCGCAGACTGAAGAAGAAGTCTCAGTCGGTGGACATTGCCAGTGAGGGTTTCTCCCCGACCCTGGTGCCGGCCTCGCCCCTCAACAAGGCCGCGTCGGCGGTGGCCAAGACGGCGGCCGTCCTGGCCGTGCAGGAGAACAACACGACCAACTCCCAGCGCCGCAGCCCCCGGTGTGGCGAGCTGAAGAGAGGCTACACCATAGGTAAGTGACGTCTGTTTGATGATGATGTAATAAAAATGTCTGAGAAATACATGCAGGGTTCTTACGGTCATGGAAAACCTGAAAAAGTCATGGAATTTTAAAACGGTTATTTCCAGGCCTGGAAAAGTCCTTAAATATATAATAAATAAATAAAATCCCAAAGGTTTGTAAAAGTCATGTAAATGTGTTATATTCATGTGTTCATTTACGCTGAGTTTGAAATAATTAATATGCTTTTAAAATAAAAACGCTCAAAATATAAGCAGGCATACATACAGGCATCTATATAAATGTTTATTCTTTTAATCAAACTATTGTTGTCTCATTCATTTGTGCCATTTAAGGTTTACTGTATGCTTTGTATTCTCATTGTTAGTTTAAATACTAAATTTTCTCACTTTTTCATGTTTTACCCCGAGATTTCACAAAATGTTTGGTCATGGAAATCCATTGGTCAGAATGTGTATGAACCCTGTACATGTTAATCATAGCAACGTCAGCCTTTAGCTGCATTCTCACACAGGGTCTCTCTCTCTCTCTCTCTCTCTCTCCGAGCAGTCGACATGAACTTCTCACTCGCGCAAATTCACCGTGTCACATCCACGACGTGGAGGAGCCAGCCTCCACGTCGTGGATGTGACACGGTGAATTTGCGCGAGTGAGAAGTTCATGTCGACTGCTCGTTTCTCATCTTCTAATTCATTTCCTGCCCGCAAATTATGACGTGACCGTGACGACATTTCTTCCTGCGATGAATTATATTTCTGTTGGGGGGGCAACTGTCTGCTGTCGGTCTATTTCTGTGTCGGAGGCCAGGTTGCTACTTGTGAGAGTGAGCACACTCCAGGGAGCTGACTTTTTGCAGATGATGAAATGAGTTTGAGCTAAACCAATTCCGAAACTCGCGCTTCATGGGTGTGATTCAGTTAGCGAGCTGCTCGGGTCAAGGTTGGAGGAAGGCAGCGCGCGCAGGAAAGTGAACGCCAGCAGGACTCTGCTGAGCCACTGAAAGGTAATCTGCGAGACCCTCATCCTGACTGATTCCTCTTTTATTCGCGGTGAAGCCGTCGGCGCTTGTTGCTGTGCTGTGACTTCTCTATGTAGTTAATTTCCCCCACTGGGCCACAAACGCGGCGCTGCTGCAGCACTTTATTTACCTCCGATAGAGTCTTTAATTTTAGGAACGTGCAAACACTTTCATGAACTTTGTAAGAGGAGAAGTCAGTCTCGTCAGCCACAATTAGCTAGAAGCTAAATTGACAACATGAACCTTCTGACGTTTCCAAAATATTTTTTTTTCACAGAAATGTTCATGATTGTGCACAAAACATTTTCAGTTTCATGCAGCAATTGAAAATGGCACCTTGGGTCTGAATAGACCTAAAAATAATAATATTAAAATATATATATATATATATATATATATATATATATATATATATATATATATATATATATATATATATATATATATATATATATATATATATATATATATATATATATATATATATATAATTAGTGCTGTGATATTAGCGCGTTATTAACGGCGTTAACGCAAACCAATTTTAACGGCGTCAATTTTATTAACGACGTTAACGCATTTTAAGTTTTCAATTTTTTTCTCGCGAGCACCACGCCGGATGTAGCTCAACCGGAAGCAAAACAATAGGCACGCCGTTTGGGCTTGGAAGCTAGGCTAACTATACGGTTTGAAATGAATGAATGCTGAGCGCGATACGGCAAAATGAATGATAAGACGCTAATGAATGGAAAGTTTACTTTCAAAAAGTTGTCAGATGGTTCCCTTGACAAGACCAAAGTGGTATGTGCCTTTTGTCATTGTGAACTGAGCTATCATCGTAGCCTATCCAGTCTGAAACACCACTTGATGGCCAAGCACACAGCTGATGCTAACTCTGCGCCCCCTCGTCATAGCAGACAAGAATGGATGACTTCGGACAGAAACGCATGGACACCACAACGAAGAACAGACTTATTGCAGCCATAGCTAAATGGG
The DNA here is from genome assembly GCA_038501785.1 of Myoxocephalus aenaeus. Classification (NCBI taxonomy): domain Eukaryota; kingdom Metazoa; phylum Chordata; class Actinopteri; order Perciformes; family Cottidae; genus Myoxocephalus; species Myoxocephalus aenaeus. Next base: position 161,923 of record JBAMJR010000269.1, read on the forward strand.
TGGCTACTGCGTGTAGGCCTGTTAACGTTGTGGAGGACGAGGGTCTAGCTCAGGGGTCGGCAACCCGCGGCTCCGGAGCTGCATGCGGCTCCTTAGCCCGTCTGTTGTGGCTCCCTGAGGTTTTGACCACACAAAAAAGACGTTTTTATTTTATTCTTTTTTTTTTTTGCCCAGTGGAAAAACTTTCAAAGGGAATTCCTCTTATCTTGGAGTTTGAGGTGATATTGGGTCACTGAAAATAAAAATAAATGTTTAAATATTTCTTTAACTAAAATGTGCGTCACATCCTGTCACGTAGCTGTCAAGCCTCTTCCCCTGCAGGTGGCTACTCGTGATTCAGAGCTCCGCCCTCGCTTATCAACGGATAAATAAATAAAAAAGAAAAGTCACGGAGGAAAGTAGAGCGTTTCATTCTGCGTGGACGTATTCATTTGCTTTCACTGCCAACGATGCTGCTGATGTGTATGCTTGATACGTAGCAAAAGATATGCCTTTTAAAATGTAAAACTCCTGTGAAGAGGACAGATATCGAACCTGCTACCTTGCAATTACAGGGCGAACACTCTACCACACGAGCCACATATATAGACAGAACTAAAGGTCCGGATAGCTGTGCTTTTAATTGACCTCAATGTAGTTGACACATGACTATTTTTTGTCTCCTCTTGAGAGTTTGATAGTTATAAACAGGTAAAGACACTTTTTGACATTGTGTTGCTACACAATGTCAAAAAGTGTCTTTATTCTTGTTCTATAATTTCATAAATACAACAAACTATAGTTTTTTGTATGTAAGCTGTGATATCAAATCACTTTTGCAGCTCCAGACAAATTTTTTTGTGTGGAAAAAAAAATGGCAAAATGGCTCTTTGGATAGGAAAGGTTGCTGACCCCTGGTCTAGCTGATATCATACGCATCGCATCCAACGACAGGACCTACGAATTGCCTTCGAGAGCCACCATTACAAGCCACGTTCAGAAGTTGCACGAAACTGAGAAGGCTAATTTCATTTTGTAAACCCTTGTTTACCTGAAATGTGCACTTTATAATTTTATTTTGTACTGCCCTGTTTGGCAGTTGTTTTTTCAATGAAATAAAAAATGTGCATAAAGCAAGCCAATCCACTTTTTCATGTTGATAAGAGCATTAAAATGAAGAAAAAAAAATACGATTAATCGCGAGTTAACTGACATAAATATATATATATATGTGTATGTATATGTGTATGTATGTGTGTATATATGTATATATGTGTGTATGTGTGTATGTATGTATGTATGTATGTGTATATATATATATGTGTATATATATATATGTGTATATATATATATGTGTATATATATATATATGTGTATATATATATATATGTGTATATATATATATATATATATGTGTGTATATATATATATATGTGTGTATATATATATATGCGTATATATATATATATATATATATATATATATATATATATATATATATATATATATATATATATATATATATATATATATATATATATATATATATATATATATGCGTATATATATATATATATATGCATATATATATATATATGCGTATATATATATATATATATGCGTATATATATATATATATATATATATGCGTATATATATATGTATATATATATATGCGTATATATATATGTATATATATATATGTATATATACGTATATATATATGTATATATACATATATATGCATATATGCGTGCATGCATGTATGTATATACATACGCATATATGCGTGCATGCATGTATGTATATACATACATATATATACGTGTGTGTCTATGTATTATAGACCTAAATAGAAAATCAGGATTGCCATGGTTAATTATTTGACATGGTACCATGGAAACTTTATGATGAGAAATGTAAAGACATAGAAAAAGAGAGAGAGAATGAGAAGGTGCAAAAAAAAAAAGCTTGAATGAAGCACATAAAAGAAGGAAAGAAAGCAAGGAAGACAACACAGCAACTGTAGCGCCGTCCATCCCATCGCCCTCCTCTAAAGCAGAGCGCTGCTCACACCCCCATTGTGAGACCTTTCTAGTATCAGTAACTCATTATTCATTGGACAGTGATGAGGATGTCATCCTGCGTCATTAGCGCTGAACGGACCCACATGGGGGAAATCAAATTTCGGAGACTGAAAACAAATCATGCTGCACTTTATACATGTCATACATAATGATGGATGGGTATACCCGGGACAAAAACGTCCAGTAGTTGTAATTGAGTAACTCACTTTTGAACCAGGAAGGCCAAATCACATATAGTACACAAACACAATACACTTCTGTTCTCCATTACCGCTGATTATTTAGAGAAAAATCCCACGTTGCAAGTGCATACATGTTACCATGGTTACCTGCATACTATACCGATTGCTTATACAGATTGCATCCTTGACTGTTTCTAATTTGCTAATGGATTTAATGGGAGATTAAGTTTTGAAATGACATGCATGCTGTCAGAAAAAATAAATCCAGTTTGTTTTGCTTTCACACAAACATGAAAAGGGCCCAATGGAACCGGACCCAGTCCCGCATTTTCGGGGGCGTCTCGATGTGATTTTTCGGGCCGTACCGGAGTTGGGTTGAGGGTTTTCACACCGGCCTAAACAAACCAAATTAACAGGGCAAATGCCCCAGTTTGAACCGTGAACTAATCAGAATCAGAAACTGTTTATTAGCCAGGAATGTTTTCACAAACGAGGAATTTTACGAGGCGGAAGGTGCATACATGGACATGGGACGTTAGACGAGACAAACAACAATCAACAATCAACGATAACGATAATCTTTGGATAACACAAACAACTTCACTCAGAAATACAGTTTGACTTGGTATTTAAATAGGAGCTGAAATAAAGAAGGGGGGGGAAACGCGACATCAGCACCCTTTACCGTCCCCCAACTAAAGCCAGTGAAAGTGAAAGATTGATCATTGTCACCTCCAGCGTCTCGGGTGAGTTTATGCTGATCCATCAGCTTATTTTCCATCTGACACTCCAGCAGCTCTCTAAATAAAGCTTCTGGTAAATTTGAATTTCCTTCATGTCCTCGAGCAGCCTGCGACTTACTTATGTAAATCGGTGCAGGGGCTCAACACTCTGCACTACAGTGTCTGCGGGGTCACAGGTCATCGTTTGCATCGCAAAGGGCGGGGACGAAGGCGTGTGTGTGCGTTCGCGCTCTTTCTACAGAGTCATTACGCATCGACTCGGCTCCCCGGGGGCCCGGCATCGGCAGGCGAACGGATCAATTTGGGGTCGTCCGCATCTGTGCAGATGAGGGGGGAATTGCGGGATAAAGGGTTGGCCGGACAGGTGGAGTGACTGTTGATATTTCCGCCCCGCTCTTACCATCCATCCATCACCCAATCCGGCAGGGTCAGAAGTCACTGCTCAGCCATTCGGCCATTAAATGAACCGCCACTGTGACTCTTGTGCTTTTTAACCGGCTTTTAACTACAAAGTAACACATTATACAAGCCTCTATAGCGCGAGTCGCAGCAGTTAAGTATTTGCTCCGGCCAGCGTTGGCCTAGATAAAACCACACTTGCGACAAGTCCCGAGTTTATCTCCCCCCTCTCCCCATACGATTACAGAAATACCGCGTCTGTCAGTCATTTACGCTGCCGTGTCACATAATGAGACATTAATTAGTGACCGTGTCCCATCTCTCTGGTTCCTATCTAGATAAGATCCAGGAAGTGGAGCCCTGTGGCATTTTTTTCATGCAGTCGAACCCGGGCCAGGCTGCTCATCATGCTAATTTATTCTAATGGGATAGTAATAATGTGGCAGGCAGCCTGCTGTGCTATGCTGCCAGACTTCAGACGGACCTGTCATTGGAGGCAGGCAAGCACATTCACCGCCGACATTTTAATATGACCCGTTGAGACTCCCCCCACCCACCGGGACGACACCCACCCACCTCTGACGAGAAGCGTTTGTCGATACGTTGACGGCATACTCGCGTGAAGCGCGTCACATTTTAATGGCATCGTTGCGGCGTCCTTTGACCCGTAATCTAACCCTGGTGAGCGGAGAGAAGACGTCGGAGAGCTGGTCGGTGTCGGAGCAGGTCAGAGTGACGTCATTCAGGAGCATTTCCTGTTTGTGTGCAAAGGAGGAAGGAAGAGGTGTGACGACGGCTCTCCCCAGACTCCCACATCTCCGTCTGTCAGCCTCGAAAGTCGCACCCGACACGTCTGACCTTTTTTTTATATCATTGTAGCCTCCGCTCTGAAGCTCTACACGCTGAAAACACTTTTTAAAAAGGCCAAGCAGGACACGAACGGAAACGTCTCCACCGCTGTAGACTCATTCAGTAGAACTTCGGGCCTACAACGAGGGTGCGTTTGAAAACTCTCGTGTCACACTATGTTCTTGTTGGATTCGGCTCTTCTGTCTCTTTGTTTAGTTTTTCTCCCTCTGAGGCTGACTCGTGCTCTGTGCGCGCTCACATACTAGTTATGCATGAGTTTGTGAGATGGTTAACTATGGAAACGGTTTATGACTGTTCGGTAAGCACTTGCAGGCATGTGGAGATATGCTGCCGTGCCTCTTGCCGATGTCTTTGTATGGGTGCAAAGGGAGAGACTTCACAGCGTGTCGCTGCCGATAATGGCTTCTAAAAGGAGGGCTGCTGCACTTCTCGCCTCCTTGTATCCCTCCACAACCCCCCTACCCCACACACACACACACACACACACACACACACACCTGTTTTTCTGCCATTTTGTCCTCCAATCCCTCCTCTGCTCGTTCGTTCGTTCCCTCGTTTCTTGTCCTCTCTTCACCTCGTTCACTCTCTCCATCTTCACACCCTCTACCCTGTTATCCTGATGTCCCACCTCTGATGTGACCAACCTTGACTGCAGTCTGGGGGAGGCATTTCATCGCATATGCTGTTGTCCGACTTGGGCCGCTACGTTTGTCCTTTTCAATGCTACGTTTGCCATCGGGTGAGACTGAAATGCGACCTGCCTGATCGGATATATGGCGCGGTCAAAGGAGTGTCTGTGGATAAACACAATAACAGTCCCCTGTTATTTTTGCCGCTCACTCTCCCACCCTGTGGTGTGAGTGGACGTGTTTTATTGAAGAATTGCCACCAACAAAGCTCCGTTAATTCGGTGAACTCATTATTTATCTATACATAAATATATATCAGAGGATCCGATCTCTGAGTGTGCAGACTGTGGTGTCCACATAGCACCCTTTTCCTGCTGCTTCAACACAGCGTTTCAACTATGCTTCTATGACGACAACATCTCGACAACATATGACCACCCCTCGCTTGATAGACTGGCGTTGCTCCTGTGCTTTTTATTTTCTATTTGGGCTATTGTGTGTTTTTGTTTGACATGTTTTTTTTTTTCCACCATGAGCACCACATGAAGGATGTGTGCTTCATACTGGTATAGATAAGCTTGTCACGGCTCAATCACAGACGTAACGTTGGAACAAAGGCGACACATACGGGAATAAAAGAACACTCACCAGCAACATTCAGTGTCCGCCCGGCAGATCTGCTCCTAAATGGGATTTTCATGTCTTTTTGTTATGATTGTGTCTGTCCGAAATATAGAGACCGGCACGGCCAAAACAAGCTTCTGCTCTATTCACTACAGTGACATCACCGGAGCTTTCCTGAAAAGTTCAGCGATTTTCAACTTGAAGTGCGAGGAGCGGTCACACAAAGAAAACATGCCTTCTCTCTCCACAATTGAAAAAAGATGCCGGGGCTCAGAAAACGGTGCCATGTGGACACGGGCCCTAAATGCATCCTGGCATGATCAAATGATAAAATTCATGCCAGGACGCATTTCGAAATGTGACTTAGTTTCACATTCGAGAGACAGAAAAAGTCCTACTCATGCACAAATATACAAAATAAGGATGACCCGACTGTCAAAACAAATCAATGGAATTTAAACAAATATTTGTAAAGGGTTTAGTAAGTATTTATCTATATTTGTATAGAAAATATCCAGAACGTCTTGATTTATATTTTATGATATTCTATCAAAATATGTTATGCATGGAAAATTATTCAAGCCGCTAGCATGCATTGCCACCTCAGTGAGTGTACCGAGCCCCCCCCGACTCTGCAAACGCAGCATTGTATCTACAGCAGCTGACAGAGGAAATGCAAATAAACAACACGGAACAACACGTGTTGCCGTACCCTGACAGCCCAAGAGCGGCGGACCCTGCCACTGCCGCCATGTGACAGATTATTCCACTGTTAGTTATTCATTGGATTTTCACTGCAGGGTCGAAGAGGCGAGGAACCGGTGCTGGGAGGGGGACGGGCAACACGCTAACTCGCTGCTGGCTCCCACGAAGTCTCGCTGGATATGCAGTTTCATGTCTCAGCGGCCTTAAATTAGCTATTCAATAAATAGTACCACGTGTCAGGTTGCATGTTAAGTCACCACCCTGTTGCGTCTTTGCTTCGGATACTTGAGTTTTTGTTTTGAGTGTGGACCCATAGCTGGCGTGCCCTGTCCTTTGGAAAAACAGTGTATTTTCCGGCGGCAGCTGTATAGTCTCAGCGTGATGAGGAGCTAATCACTACGGAGGTTGACAGTTACAGCCAGCGCTGCGGGCGCTACACCGCTGTTGCTCTCTTTTTTTTGTAATTGATGTAATTGTCTCAGGTGGCCCGTCTCGTGTTTACAGATCCAGATCGTAGCCAGCGGTGGCAATTACACGCAATTTTCTGCTGCTTTTTATTCTTCTTTCTCTATGGTAATGGGACAATGTACAAATGAAAATAGTTGTTTGACCTTGGTGGCGCAGTATTGCCCAGATGATTTTTATTTCCCCCTTTTAGTTTTAAACATTTCGTTTGACGGGCTAAAACGTCAGATGATCCCAGTCTGGTCCAGGCCTGAAGACCTTGTGACTGTCACTGTTGGTACAGTAGATTAGTCATGACGCCACGTCAACATCTACTCGTGTTCTGCCTGGACCGTGATCACACTGAGTCTGACTAAATTTCAGTTTTCTAAGGAAATTAAAAAAGAGCCCGGTGACAGTGAGACCGCTGATGATAAAAGACCTGCTAATGTCGCCCAGTGACATCGGCAAGTGCCACCATTTAACCAGGTTTAAACAGCGATGTGTGCCTTGTTTTCTCCCCCGCTGAACATCAGTCTCACCTCATTTCTAAAGAGCAGGAAAGATGCAGCTGTAAGCTCAGGGAATTACTTGTATGTGGCCCCCTTATAGACCCTGTTCAGGTGTTTACATGCCTAAAAATAGCAGCCTTAGCTTTTTTTTTTGCTGACCAGGCTCATCCAAAGATCTGGTCAATAAGCCCCAACACGGTATAACGAGCAGCTACTAACTTCTCGTCCATATCAATACATGTTCTCCTGGGTTCAGGTTCATCCCAATGTCGGTCACCGCTTTGGTGGAAACTGAAATCCATTGCAGGGATTGCCTCGGCAGTTGGTACAAACATTTAGGATGAATTTCAACAATGTTTTGATGATCCAGAAACTTATATCTCTCACCAGTGTGTGGTCAGAATTTGAACTTCTCCAATAGGCTGACGACCAACCACTTTCCCATCAGCCTCAGTTGCACTCCTTAGCAAAGCATGCTAACGTGCTAAACTATAGATAGTGAATGTGATGAGCATTATACCTACTAAACATTAGCATGTTGGCATGTTATGTATATTGGCATGAAGTTAGCATTTAGCTCAAAGCACTGCTGCCAAATGCTGCATTCACATGGAATCAGGCAGACAGTAGGTGGCAAACATGATATCATGTTAGTGGACAGTAGCAGGTACGTTGGAATCAGTTGAGGCCAAGAGACGGTTGGTAGGTTAAAATGTTATGTGACGTAGCCCCCTTACTCCAGATAAAGTTAGTGAAGTTTCCAAAAGTATAGAGAAGGCTGCATTTTACATTTTCCTGTATTACTAGAATAATTACATATATTTCATTCCATCAAAATATCATCAATTGTGTTTTGTTTCGCAGTCCTGTTGTAACGTCTGCCTGATTCCACGTGAATGCAACATATGAACAGCCTGCTAGCGTGGCTGTTAACTCTTAAAGGGCCAGTATACTCCCTTCATGCCGACATTCACGCCCACTTCATAGTCAGCTGTGCAAAGATTAAAAGTAGCCAGTGTTTAAACTTATTTATTTCACTCTTCTTTTTCTACACTTGTAATCACTTGTGTGAAAAAACAAGTACAAACACCATGAATGTTTTCCGAATACACTGCATGAAAATGCGCTGTTATCCTCACAATGTTGATCAACCGTAAACGCCTGGTTTCCGGCGTGGTCAGAACTAGCTTTATCGGGTACAGGATGTGATGGCGGCGTGGGGACCTCGGTTGTCAGGGATGATTGGTTTGAATGTCCATTTTGAAAAACTGAAAGTATTTATCGCTTCTTTTCGGACATGGAAGAATTGATCTTAGGAAGGCGTCTAAAGTCAACCATTCAAGCGGTTCTCTGTAGAACTTTAGAAGGGGTTTACGTGGTCTGGTCCTCATTGTTTTGGTAGGAACTTACCAAAGCCTTGATCCTTTTCAACATAAGCCGAGCATTTAAACCAGACAAATGGAAATACCCTATTTACTCTCTCCCATGCTGTTGTTACAAACCATGTGGGAGACCGTCAGAAAAAGGAGGCCACTCATGTGTTGAGATCCACCTTAAGTATGAGTGTGTTGTACATCCGTACCGAGTCTTAGAAGCGCCTCCAAAGTGAATGAATGAGAGAGGGAGGGATGGAGTGAGCGGGTGAGGGACAATAACACGGTAAAAAGGAGAGAGGAAGAGCTATTCGTCACACGCGGTGCGTTTGCCAGCAGAGCTGCTTGTGCGCGCCGAGATAAGCCTGGGCCTCCTTTTCCTTGGCGGTACAGGCTGGTCACGTAGCACCAGAAGGCAGCTTAGCCCCACCACACATCCAACAGAGTCTTTCCCCTCACCCGCTCCTCACTTTCGCTTCCTCCCACAGTCTTTCCTTCTGTCCTCCTCACTCTCTATTGCTTCCCTATCTTTCTCAAGGTCTCTGGCTTCTCCTGACACTGCATGTGTATTTGAGAGATCAGGTCTTACTCTTCCTACCAACCACTGGGTGAACAGCAGCTCGTGGAGATGAGGGGGAGAACAAAAAGCTCAACAAAAAAAGAGAGGTGGTCAACATTTTGTGGCACAAAGAGCTGAGACGATTGTTTTCTACATTGTTCTTTGCTTTTGAAAAAGTTAAAGGTTCCTTTTTGCTCAAAAGGGGCAAGAACGATAGATGGGTGATTTGACAAAATAGGTCACGCTATTGCAATCATATCAAACTTTCATCCAATGGCATGCGTATATAGTGAAATAAATAAAAACGGGTTATAATGCAAAGACCAACATGCTTCGCAGTTGTGTCTGCTTACTTGGCAACTTTCTCAAATCCGGTCCCATTTGACATTGATCCCAGCACCCGAATGTTCACTCGCATGCAAATACGTCGAACAATAGGAAAAATAAACCCAGCGTTGCACAACATTCAAAGCTTTTCTATTTTTATTTGTACAGCCCAATATCACACATTTTGCCTCAGAGGGCTTAACAATCTGCACAACAAACAACATCCTTTGTCCTTGGACCCTCACATCAGTTAAAGGAAAAACTGCCCAAAAAATATTTTAAAGGAGGGCAGGTGGGAGCAGAGTAGGGATTCCTCTCCCAGGAGCTTCAAACGCCCGTTTGCCGATGTCACGTGTACAGAATAAACAACATGATAAAATGACAACATAGTCAATCCATACAGTCAGGTCCATAAATATTTGGACATTGACACATTTTTCATTATTTTGGCTCTGTACACCACAACAATGGAGTTGAAATGAAAAAATCAAGATGTGCTTTAAGTGCAGACTTTCAGCTTTAATTTGAGGGTATTTACATCCAAATCAGGTGAACGGTGTAGGAACTACAACAAATGTATAAGTGGCCACCCTGTTTTTAAGGGACCAAAAGTAATTGGACAAATTAATATAATCATAAATCTAATTGTCACTTCTAATTGTCACTTTTTTTTTAATGCTTTGTTGAAAATCCTTTGCAGTCAATGACAGCCTGACGTCTGGATTCCATAGACATCACCAGACGCTGGGTTTCGTCCCTGGTGATGCTCTGCCAGGCCTCTACTGCAACCGTCTTCAGTTCCTGTTGGTTCTTGGGGCATTTTCCCTTCAGTTTTGTCTTCAGCAAGTGAAATGCATGCTCAATTGGATTCAGGTCAGGTGAGTGACTTGGCCATTGCAGAACATTCCACTTCTTTGCCTTAAAAAACTCCTTGGTTGCTTTCGCAGTATGCTTCGGGTCATTGTCTATCTGCACTGTGAAGCGCCGTCCAATGAGTTCTGAAGCATTTGGCTGAATATGAGCAGATAATATTGCCCGAAACACTTCCGAATTCATCCTGCTGCTTTTGTCAGCAGTCACATCATCAATAAATATAAGGGAACCAGTTCCATTGGCAGCCATACATGCCCACGCCATAACACTACCTCTACCATGCTTCACTGATGAGGTGGTATGCTTTGGATCATGAGCAGTTCCTTTCCTTCTCCGTACTCTTCTCTTCCCATCATTCTGGTACAAGTTTATCTTTGTCTCATCTGTCCATAGGATGTTCTTCCAGAACTGTACAGGCTCTTTTAGATGTTTTTTGGCAAACTCTAATCTGGTCTTCCTGTTTTTGAGGCTCACCAATGGTTTACATCTTGTGGTGAACCCTCTGTATTTACTCTGGTGAAGTCTTCTCTTGATTGTCGGCTTTGACACAGATACACCTACCTCCTGGAGAGTGTTCTTGATCTGGCAAACTGTTGTGAAGGGTTTTTCTTCACCAAGGAAATGATTCTTCTGTCATCCACCACAGTTGTCTTCCATGGTCTTCCGGGTCTTTTGGTGTGTTGCTGAGCTCACCAGTGCGTTCTTTCTTCTTAAGAATGTACCAAACAGTTGATTTGGCCATACCTAATGTGTTTGCTATCTCTCTGATGGTTTTGTTTCGATTTTTCATCCTAATGATGGCTTGCTTCACTGATAGTGACAGCTCTTTGGACTTCATATTGAGAGTTGACCGCAACAGATTCCAAACACAAATACCACACCTGAAATGAACTCTAGACCTTTTATCTACTCCTTGTAAATGAAATAACGAGTGAATTACACACACCTGACCTTGGAACAGCTGAGCAGCCAATTGTCCAATTACTTTTGGTCCCTTAAAAAGAGGGTGGCCACATTTGAATTTGTTGTAGTTCCTACATTGTTCACCAGATTTTGATGTAAATACCCTCAAATTAAAGCTGAAAGTCTGCACTAAAGCACATCTTAATCATTTCAACTCCATTGTTGTGGTGTACAGAGCCAAAATAATGAAAAATGTGTCAATGTCCAAATATTTATGGACTTGACTGTATGACCGAAATGGTATTGAGCAGAAAGATATCCCTGTGGCTCTCTATTTTATGTACTTTTTAGTGCTTTTGGGGGGAGGTTAAGGAAGATGAGGTAATATTGTACAAGAACCTCCACAGATAATCCTGCGAAGTGGTGCTGCCCACGGGGTACCATCGTCTGCACCACGCGTTGATAAGAAAAGACCGACAACAACATGGCCCCCAGGCTGCGTTCGCACTAAACGGCGCCAGAGGCGGCTAAATCACGTCCGCTCTGGCAAACCTTAATTGGGAAACCTGATATGTCTGTGTTAAACAAAAAGCTGCATTTTGTTTCGTTACAATGCCTCTCGTGCGAAATTTGCAGCGCTGCAGATCTTGATGGAATCGCATCACGCTGTGCTTCAGACAAACGGCGAGGGGGTCGAGGTTATAGTGTTACAGATGCACACCTACACGCTCCCCAGCGATCCGGGAGAGCTCAAGACACCATTTCCACAAAGGTTAGTGGCATGCGGTGGTCCTCCCCTGGCAGCTTTGACACCAACTTGGTTACAGGCGAAATGATATCACCTCTCTTATTCCAGGTGTTGCGTCTTTCAACTCGGCGCTTATGATTCCCCAAGCTCCCTGCATGTTCTTATCCGGACCAGACTAGCTGCTCCGCTGAATTAATGTCCAGAACTTTTCCGTTTTTGTTTTGTTATCACAATAAGAGATTTAAAAAAAGAGGCGATTAAAACAAAATCGGCACGACTCTAAAATTGTTGGTTTATTTGTCTTACCTGAGATGGTTAGCTGTGTCACAAATCCCGAAAGAGTCGTGCTGATTGATCCATGCGGCCCTCATTCCTATTTGCCCCCCACTGGCTCCGTCAATCTCAAACTAACCAGGTTGCATCCGGAGGCAGATTCTTGATGGATTTAGAGTGAACATCCTCTCAGGCCCCAATTTTCAGAAATGGAGGTTTACATTGTAACTCTAGTCAAAATAGACGGAGTTGCAGCTCCCGCTTATTAACAATAGGTAGTAGCCTCCAGCAAATCACAGCACAGCATGCAAGACACGAACGCACCAGGGACAAGAGGAGCACTTATCCTCGGGCCGTTTCAATGTCATGAAGATCAGTATGATGTTAGCTCGGTCACGAATGTCCTTTCGATATTTGTCCGACATTTTTTCATTTCTAAACGTCCCTCAGAGACGACGCACGCTTTCAAGAAACATGATGGACTTCAAGGGCGCTTTACGTCACCTACCTGTTTCAAGGGTACTAAATGCAGATTTTCCTCCACGGCACAATGTGCTCTCATACGTAAGAGTCAACATGGTGTCGATCTAAATCTCGACACTGACTCACAGCTTGGCCAGACGCAAAGGCCACAGATGTTTTGCTACCAAGGATACTGGACTTTTTCTTTCTTTTCTTTCTTTTGATTTCATTTTCTTTTTTACTTAAGACCGCAACAAAAATATTAACGTTTTCTTCTGTAGTGCAAGAAAGCAACGTAAGGAAAGAGGCTCGCTGTTGCTACTGCAAAATATCTGTGGCTCGGATTTATTGGCCTGGCGGTGTAATTACGTTGACCGGGAGTCTCTCGGTGGCCCTCTTCTCGTTGGACTCAATTTATAAATGCCAGAGAGCTAGTAATCCCACAGTTTCCCCGCTTAGTTTGGAAAAGGGCTCCAGCCCTCCTCTGGCTATAGGATTGATTACACAGCCCAAATGAAGAGTAAGCAGTTTTCCACTGTCGAACGCCAGCGTCGGCCTTTTGCTATTGATTACATTTCTTTCAGCAGAGGGAAAGTAAGATCTGCCGCTTCTCAAAACTGTAGATATTTGTTTCCCTTTTTCTCTTGTGCATTCATGGCCACCAATTATTCAAAAACGGCTCCATTTTGCGCGTATACAAAGTACATATGTTGGCGCTGAGGCGGGCTGACCTAAAAACGGCAGAAACCCTGTTTTTTTTTTTGTAACGTCAGCGAGGCAATAGTAAATTAGCCAATGCCTCCGAGGAGCAGATAGACCGTTACACAGCCATGGGTGATATTTACATAACATTTAATTTAATTTTGCAGAAGCATGGAGTGTCGGCGGAGACCGATTAGTTGCAGTGCCGTAGATTTGAAAAGCAGGCCTCGGCAGAAGTGTCACAAGTTGGGTCAATGTGACGTTTGCAATCAAAACCAACCTCGCTGTTGCTCCAGCTTAAATGGCAGAGTTGTCTTACTTGGTGGAGTCCGCCATTCCCGCGCAGGATTCAATTCCTACCTACACACAGGGCTGAGCAGTATGGAAAAATGTATATCACGAAAATAGATTTGATGTCACGATGTGATTCCATTGAAAGGCGATAAATGATCACATTGAATCCTCGCACAGCCTTACCTACACATGAGATGGTCACAGGAAATGAGGTGCCCTCTAATCCGGTGGTACCGTTTTTCTTTCCGTTTTATTGTGAAACGTCTCGGAGAAACGCAATTGGTTTGCCACCGCGGTTATCCTAACCGCAATCAACTCATCAAAATGCATTTACAAAAGATGTCTGACGCCATTTTGGCATTTTGTCCACCATGGATCTTCAAGAATAGCAAAATGTAAAATGTTCTGCAGCATGGAAATGTAAGGTTAAAGGATAGGAGATAACTCAATTTAATATTTCAGCCAAAAAAGTGTCCGTCAGAGTCAATATTATTCGAAGTTTCTTAATTTACATAATTTAGTGCATACATGCATTACTGAGAGAGAAATCACTGTGGAGAGAGAGAGAGAGAGAGAAACCTCTGAGTGCTTTTGGGTTTAATTCTGTAGCATCCTTTGTCATAGATAACAAAACACTATGTGGGCCAAAATGGAGTTGAGCTTAAAAAAAGGCCACAAGTGTGACTCATTCACATCCACCTTGACCTCTGCGTCACCCCCTCTAGCTCTCATTAGTATGTGGAGGACTATTTGCATTGTACATGCTCCGGGGGCCGTGTTTGCTATGCGCTGGTTTATCCAAGAGGAAGAATAGCTGGGGGCAGGATTCAGCCGGCACCGTGCAGTACGCTGTCTTCTCCACCCGGGTCACTGCTCCGGACATTCTCTGGATGGCAGGGCGCCGGGAAAACTGTCACAAGGAAGCCCGGTAGCAGAAGCTCCTTCACATCGGGTTTGAACGCCTTTCCTTATTTTGATTTATTTCCCCCCCCACTCCGGCTGCACAACATATTACTGGAGCTAAAGCTGCGTTGGAGCACATGCAGGCCTTAAAGGACAGACTGAACATGAACATGGGCTCTTAAAGAACATGTCTCTTCTCATTGGAAAATTCTATTAGGTTCATTTTAAATCCAGGAGGGTTATTAAGAATAAGTGTGTCCTCTTTGTTTTTGCTATTGCGTCATCTAGAATCCGTTTATGCCTTCCACTCTCAAGCACTTTGTCATTTTTATTCTCCAGCATTTTTGCAGAGAGACATCATTGAATCAAGAATGACCAGACATTAATCATACTGGTGCTGTATAGAGGGTGCTGGGCGGTGCTCAGTCTTCTATGTGAAGCCTCAGGTATGATGTCGGTCTTCTGGTCAGGCAGCACAGGCTGCCGGCGGTAATCTGCCACGTCGACGTGATTGACACACGTCGTCTTTCAACGCACATGCACATTCACGGTGTGCCGTCTGTGAGAAGAACGATAGCGTTCTCATGTCTGCTTTCACTGGGGAGCTTGTCATAATGTGGTTAGCTTAGCTGTTTCTCCCTGCCTCCTAAAGTAGTCTACGAAATACAGTTTGTAGTCCCAGTTTGCTACATACTCGAGGTAAAACACACACACACACACACACTCACACACTATCATATGGCTGAATTTAGAAGTCTCACAGCCTGATGAAAGAAGCTACTGTCGAGTCTGGTAGTACGCCGGCTGTATCTCTTGCCAGGCAGCAGCAGGGTGAACCGGCTGTTGTCTCCAATATCACTGGTGCTCGGTAGATTGGTCCCGATGATGTTCTTGGCGGTTCAACGAACCCCTGTAGAGCCTTCCCGGGCCGTGTGCATCCCATCCAACTCGACATGTACAATTGTATCAAAGACAGTAAAGAAAACTCCACACTCAGCTCTTGCTCAGCATCATCCCAGCCATGCCGTGTGTAATAAAAGACTGTAATGATGCTTATTCTGTAGGATTGGAAGAACATGAGGCATTGAGCTCTTTCTAAGCACCACATAACTCCATTGATTCATGTTTTTGGTCAATTTTTTGCAAAAGGACAGAAATGTGATGGAAAGATGAAGATGTTTTAGCCACAGAGATGGCTACAATGTAAACTCTGCATCAATACTATGGCACCATATTTGACTTGTGTCATTAACAGACAGTGTGACTCCCGTTAACGAGTCCCTCCTTGCACAGTTAATCACATCTTCATTGGTTCCTAAATCGTCCACTATGCACTTCGAAAGGTTGCGCCCATTTAGCAACGTGAACGCCTCGCACCTCAAATGATGCACTATATGTCCCCGGCTCGTAGTTCAACCAACAAATTATTCATCTGCTGCGTCTCCTGGGTGAGGGGATTCATTATCCCATTTAGCAGACTTGTGGAGCGGGCTATGATGAATGAAGAGTGTCCAGGGAGAGAGACAGCTTTACAGCAGATAGAGCGCGCAGAACCTCTTACCCTCTTTGTCGGCTTTAGGATGTCCATTTGGCTTTGATGATGCCCTTGCGTCTATATTGCCTTTCCGTATCTGTCCGAAGTCTGCTTCTAAGCCCGTTGGTCGAGGCGAGGAGGCTCAGAGCAATCGCTGTGGTTTTGTGCTTCCGTTGTTGCCGAGCGATTCCCAAGAAGCTTTTTAGGGTAATGACGAAATATATGAATGAGTTTTTTAAAAGAAATCAATTGGCTTTAATTTTTTTAAGAGGTCAGCGCGGATAATAAAGTGAACACTGACACGACGGAGCATATTTGTGTTGTTTATTTGCCTGGCGATGCCTCGCTCTCGTAGCCTCTCTTTCTCGACCCCTGACAGGTTTTATTGTGGGCTCAACCTTCAGCGCAAGGCTGGGCTTTATTATTTTAATAAATTGCCCCGTATGAAGAGAGCACCGATGCATGTCTGATGCATCTCCCTCGTCCGCTCATCCTTTCTCTCCCCCCCCCCCCCCCTTTTTCCTCCCGTCTTCCCCTCTTTAGACCTTCTTCCGTGCCGTATATTAACATGCACACTTGCTAGGGAGTACAAATGAGATGTGTTCATAAAGGGGAGAGAGGGAGAGGGAGGGAGGGAGGGAGAGACTCAGCAGACGGATGTGTTCTTCCTCGTAAGCTGCCGGTCATCATTCGTCGGGTCCACCCAGCCTCTCGGGGGGTCGGCCTCAGACAGCGCTGACACCCACGGAGGATAGATGACCGTGACCAATGGCGGGGGAAGTGGCGGTGAAAGATGGCCCGCTCTGACGCTACCGGTCATCCATCACAACAGAGCCACCCTGTAGAACTAGAGAGAGAGAGCGGTCCAGGCAATAGCAGCAGGGTTGGATTGTCGTGGCGGCGGGTCAGAGTCGGAACAACACCTCAGCCACCATGTTTTCTGTCTCTTGTGGAGTCTTGACATGAAGGCACTCGGATAGAACACAGGGGCTCGCTTCCATCATGTACGAATCGAGTTTGAAGACTTTCTTTCCAGTTCCACATCACATAAAGCTCTTGTAGCAGCAAAAGATGACTGATTCGATGATTTTTATGTTGCTCCTTAGGTCACAAATCTGACAGTGAAGAAAAACTCTCGGACAGGCTTTCCTGAGTTAGAGGGTTAGGGAACCCCAGATGCATAAAAGAGCACAATTGACTATGGCAAGCGGTTTATCCTCTAGATTTAGGACAGTGTCTCTGATGGGATTATGTTTTTTGCTTAGGTCCTATGTTTTTCTCTAACGATAATGTTGCGGTAGAGTACTGTTTTGAGTCGTTCTTTTGGAAGCTAAAGGCTAGTTTCAACTGTGGGTCTTGAGCTTTAAATTGTAGTTGGGAGGCTGCCTTGGCAGTGATTGGTTACCTTTACTCCCTCTTTCATTGTCTGCAGGCCCAGCCAGGCCCAGTGGTGTTCTGGGTAACTGTGAATGTCTCCATGATGGTTTACTTCAATTTGTCCACACTAGTCACAACACGTTGAGCCTGAAGGTTCATTCTCGAACTTACAAACCGCAGCTTGACCAAAAAATTTAAAAATGTCAAGACGAGGGAAAATACTTTAACCAACCATCCACGGTGAATGATGCCATTTCTGTCATGTAATCCTTTCTTTGTGGTTTCCCCCATTAACTGGAGACAGAAGATAGAGACGTAACGTGCATTGAGAGAGAGGGTGTGACGTGGAACCGAAACAACTACATGTGGTTCAGTATGATTCGTAACCACTAGGCCACGAGAACGCCCCTATTGCTCCCATGTTTGCATTGGTTTCCCCCATCTGATCCTCTCTCCCCTTAAGTCCAAAGATCAGGTGAAAGTGAGACTCGCCCGTGAGTTGTGAGCGTGGATTTGTTGAGCTCTCTTTTATGTTAGCCTGCGATTAACTGGTGACTTGCATGTGGTGTTTGGTCTCCTTTATATTTCAGCCACTGCATGCTGGGTAAGTGTTGGGAAAGCAGCAGCTTTTATCTACTGGAAGAAGGCATCCGTGTGCCGATGAATTCACCGTACTGACATCTATAGAGCATGATACAATCTATGCATAATCTGAACGGAAACGCTGAAACTGAAATGTGGAAAAAGTCAATTCATAGTTTTATAAGAAGTCACAGCCTGAGCCCAAAGAGCTAAGATAGCCGTTTCCCCCCCCGGTTTCCAGTCTTTAAGCTAAGCTAGGCTAATCTCCTCCCAGCTTTATCTCCATACTTGATGCACAGGCATCTCATCTCACTCACAGGAAATTGCATTTTACCAATTCTAGTGACGGCAAGTGAGCACATTTTCATAATTTCTTTTATTTTAGCGCCAGAGCTGCAAATACATATTTTTTCCTCTAAATTTTAAGATGCTGTTTGTCATCTCTTTTTGCATGCCGATTGATGGAGCTCACACTCACAGATGATGTTGTGCTGCGCTCAATTTACCTTGGAAATCGGAATTCGGAGATGGGGATAGTGTCTCATCCAAGTTGACCACGTTCCAAAACAACAAGTCGGAAAAAGTTTCCTGCAGCCAGGTCAGCCATTGTTGGCAATACAGATGATAACAATGCATTACGGCCGTATTATGTGCATACTGAAAACTTAGCAACATGTCCACGGACAGACGTAGGACAGTACCGTCTGTATGACGGTTATGACACAAGTTAGACAAAAGTGGTAATAGACAACATATTACTACTGCTTTTTTTATAACTGATGTGCAGAGCATCCATTTGGGATTTTGAGGTCGGGTTGGAAATCCGACTTCGGGCCGTGTTGCAATCTTGACATCCTAACTCCACAATTGTTGCACCCCTTCGACCGTAGCTCGCACGAGCTGCAAGATTTGTTGAAGGCTCGGCTACGTACAGCGCTCCTGACAAACGACATGCGAGTGAGGACAGTCAGACTTGCGTAACTACAGTGTCGAGCGATTAAACGGCCCGATTCCTCCACATGATCCGCTGATTCAGCTTGGCAGGATGCCGCACACCATTTGATTCCTGTTCTGCTCTCATGAATGTTTGGGCACCTGCTGGTCGGCGCGAAAAACTTGTTCATTTGTCGTAGCGTCGACAGCTTCTGAGAGGCGAAGCTTTACTTCCCCCTCTATGAGAGCCTCAGAAAGGTTTGGGATTTTTCTAACAAGGGGCTGTTAGACACCTGTGATTGCCGCCATTGTCTGGATGCCTCCCGCCGGCAAAGCTAGCTGTCTTTTATTGTTCGTCAAATGTGACAAACAGGACAAAGCGTGCCGTGTGTTCCGTATCCTCACTCCGGAGGTGCTCCGAGAAAAATGCGAAGAGATTCGTCTCTTCCGAGAAAAAAATTAATAATCTCAAGACACGTGTCTTTCGCCTCGCGCGTCTCAACGAGCCGTCCCAATTACCGCACACTGAAAAAGGCTTGTTTGTGTTTGCCAGCAGGTGCATGTGCGTCGCATGAGTGAACTCCCTGCTGCGTTTGTCAGTGATTTCCACTGTAAACCGAGATGGTGTGCTAATACAGCCATTCCAGTGCACACATGCTGGTGCTGCAGCTCTGCTTATGTAACCCGGCTTGTGTCGTCCGTCCATCCGTTGACGGTGGTAAAGCAGCAGCTCTCCGGTGGCCTCCGTGGTTGTTGTTCCGTAATGAAAGCAACCCCTTTCTCAGGATTAGGCTGCAGCCTACCTGGCTCTCAATGGGGAACCGCTGAGATTAACACTCGCTCCCTGGTGCCCCTTCCCCACCCCACGCTCTCAGGCGATGACAAAGCCACACACACACACACACACACACACACACACACACACACACACACACACACACACACAAACACAAACACCCTCTAAGGGCTTCTTGCTGGCAGCTGCTGACACCGGGAGGTTTTTATATGGGTTATTGTATAACCAGGCTCCACCACTTTAAAGTCGTTAACAGAATGGTTCCCTCACTGGGGCGTTACTGCACTCGCAAGTGCTGATCCGATCATATCAGAAAATGAACGATAAGCAAGGCGGTATTACAAATGGTGTACGCACTGTAAACATATGCACAAATTATACTCGTATAAAACGTGTATATATATATATATATATATATATATATATATATATATATATATATATATATATATATATATATATATATATAGGCCACAAATAAGCGGGATAATTTGCACACACAAAAATCAGAAGAACATATCACCATAATGGATGTGAGTTAACTAATTGGCTTCCAAGTGTCTTTAATCACCTATAAAATACAGAAAACAGACGATACATCAGGCATGCCACCTTAAGTAGAACAATGTGTTGCATAATTTCCATGCAATGAGGCTCATGTTGTTGAATGAGTGCAGAGGGAATTCTTTAATTTCCCCTCTTTGGTCACACTAAAGCTTAATTAGAGAGTGGAGGACTTCTCTGAGAGAGAGAGAGAGAGAGAGAGAGAGAGGAGAAAAAAAGGCCTTCATGACTCGATTCAGCTTCGTGGCTTTGGTCTGCACGGCTAGAGAGTACATCTGTCAGCCCATGAGGTCGAGACGCAGAGAGGAGGGAGCTATAGTCAGGCTCCCTCTGAGGACGCTATGGATGTTTTGATGACCGCTCTGGGCAGCTGTACAACACAGTAGATCACGCAGCTACAAGGCCCTGTGGGGTGGCACTGGGCCAGTCTTGAGACCTGTCTAAACACACTGTCCAAGTGCCAAGTGTACCAGCAGGGGCCTGCGCAAGGTCAGAGAAGATCAGACTGACAAATACGATCCCTCAGATGCTGCAGGTCGTGTGCAAATAGGTTTCGAGTTGATGCCTTACAATCACAGAACTCATCTTCAACGTTCCAAATGTCGATGAGCAGCCAAAGTTTTTTTTAACCCAGCTGAAGTTTTGAAGGACAATAGCTTTGATAATCAATCATCTAAGTCATTGATTCAGGAAGATTCCAAACATCCACTGACTCCAGCTTCTCAGATGTGAGGATTTACTTAATATATAATAATGTTGTGTTTCTAAACTATTACAAAACGATTAATCAATAATGGAAATAGTCGCCCTACTCATTTACCAAGACTAAAGTTGCATTCAGGGTACACCAAAGCAGATTCAAGTTATATCCTTGTGAACAGCAAGCTCGGCAGCAGCAGCCATCCTTACTTTATTGTTTTAATTAATAAGTTCATTAAACAAATTTATATATAATAATTTTTTTGCCATGTAAATATATTATCTATATTTGATTTCTTATTGCTCTTCACACTTTTACGCTTCACTAAAGCATGTATGCACTTCCCGATGAAACCAGCAGATGGGGCACATTCAGTACTCAATGCGACCCTGACTGGTCTCAAAGTGGTTCAATGTACTCGAGGACAACAGCTGCTTCCACCTCAGCCCACCTGCCACAGACAGGGAGAGAGAAACTCAGGCACTACGATTTAAAAACAACTTAAAAAGAAATGCTCCCCTCTTTGCCTTTTTTTTTTTTTATGGGGAATGTATGAACAAATGTAATCCCCCCCCCCCATTTTGACCACCAGTTCATCTGTAGCGTTCCAGGATTCCTGACTCCTTACACAATCCTTTTCATGCACCTCACCAGACCAGCAGCCACATCTTATGTCACAGGTCCACACCATGGTGGGCACAGAAGTGTGCTTTGTGCCCCGAATGTGAAAGTCCCAAATTATTTGAACGTTGTTATGGTGGGAGTCAGATGGACGTCCTTCTCTTGGGTGGCATAAAGCCATCACCACACTTTGAAATATCCTCGGAACAGTGTGGAAATTACTGTGGTTGCTGGGTTGCATTTTTACGCATGTACTATTTAACTTATTTATTTGTAAAGATTTGTTTTCTCTCCCTAAAGTTCATTTTCCATGACCATGATCTGACTTGTAATATTTAGAAGTTTGCATCCTATCGGCATTAAATCTACAACTCATTCTTTTCAAATTTACGTATAGGCCAAAGGCAGTGGGCTTGTAAGAGAATGTAAAAATTGACTTTAATAATAATTAATAGTAATTTGAATATAATATTTGCCTAGTGTTGCCTACTTGGCTGCAGCAGGACATTTGTATATTATAAAACCTTTGTCCTGAACAGTTTCCCATTTTTCTTGACTTAACTAATTCGAGTTTTGCAAAACCAAAATATTGTCCATATTGTTTCTTTATGGTTGAATCAAATATGAGAGCTGCTTTCCATGTGCCAGCATCGTAAATACAGGCCAGCAGAGCAGTTGGGTGATGTTGCGCAGCTTGACTCCACCAGGGGCTAAACCAAAAAAAGTTTGCGCTTGTTGGCGTGTTTCATATAGTTCCTGTTTTGGAATGCGTGTTCGTGTTTGGGGTCCTTTTCACGCCACGACTCTGACTTTTTCTTTTTTGTGCCAACGCTGCGTTTCGAGCAATGACAGCGACCTTTCGACCTCTTTTGGCCGCTTTTGTTCTCAGCTAACCTGGACTAGGTTGTAGTAACGAGAGCTTTATGGAGTATATATTTTCTATCACGGGCGGCGGAGCTGTCAGAGTTGTCAGGAACGCAATCTCCCAGAGACTGTGGCCTGGACCCGCGGAAATTCCCCAGCAGCACGCCGGAACAACACACGGCAGAGACACCCGCAACTCCAACACAGGTTAGTCGAAGATTCGGTCCCGTTAGCTGGAAAGCAGACTGCAAGAGACGCCGCCAACTTCCCAGCGAAGACGAACCTCCGACGCGTGCTTTCCTCCGGGGCGTAGCGCCACACTCCCTTCACAACTCGTGCAGTTGAGCGTTTCCTCGGATACTTTCCCGACCCGGTAGAACAAATGTTAGCACGTAGACGTCCTTTAATTCGGCGACCTTCTATCCATAAACAGTATCGCTTATTCCAGTCTAATGTCAACTTCTAGTTTGTCGGAACTTCTTTCCGCAGCCCTGTCACTCAATCACGCTGTGCAACAACAAAAAAGTTGAGTTTGTTGAAATACGGCTCCGCCTAACTTACATTTCGAAATCACACCTGCATTCACCAGACTAATTATACGATTTTAAACGAGGTGTGCAACTCTCAAACAGACCCGGCTGTTGCTGTCACGAGCAGGAAGCAGCCTTGTTGGATTGGCACGTTAGTGTCACCGAGTGTCCAAAGTGGGTAAATAACAACAGTAGAGATTTATAAAATCCTTTATTGATTAACTAAAGCTGGAAGCTGGGGGGATCACGTGGAAGCCCTGCAGGAGTCATTACCAGACCCTCTGACTTTTTTACACTGTACATAAAACCGGCTGAGCATGGGGACACAAATCTGTTATGCAACACTTGATTGCTTGCCTGCTCGATTCCCTGTTCATGAACTGATGTGAACTATGTAAATCATCTTAAGTTCCCGCCCTCCATGTGTTGGTCGTCCAGTTTGTTGTTGTGAGGATGCACTGCCCGTAACAACTGAGGCGTTCCAAATATTTCAGATCAGCAGACAGCGCGTGCTGAAACCATCCAGTCATCGAGCGAACAAGCATGTCCTCAAGGCCTTTAGTAACCATGAATTGGTTTGCTCTGTTGCAAGGGGAAAAACAGACAGTTGCCGTGTGAGGTTCTGCTCTGGTTTTAATGTCCAGGGTCTGCCGCGTCATGCAGAGTCAGCAGCCTATGGAGCTCGATGGCGGGCAGGATAATTGTTCGATCTGATTAGGACAAACATTAATCAGATGCATGCTCTGCTGCTCTTGAAATGCCACGGATGGCAGTCGGGTTCATTAGCAGTTCCTCCTCTCTCTCAGCCAGCAGGCAGAGTGCCCCGCTTAGGCGGCTTGTGTCAGCAGGCTACTGGGGGACGAAATGAGACCAGCTAGACATGGAGTCAGGTAGCGAGTGAAGTGTCCACTGTTTGACACATTGAGCACGGATAAAAGGGCCCCGTTCGCACTGTCCATGGTAAAAAAAAAAATTAAGACGACGTTCATTGACGTCGTCACCCGAGAGTACATGTTTGGGTTCCAAATGCTGTTTAAGGACAGCGCCCTACCCTGTGGCAGTTATTCCTGTGGCCAATAGCCTGTGAGGCTCGTATGCTTTGATGCTCACTTTCCTTCAAATTATTCTGTATTATGTTTGCCAGAGAAAATCCAAAGACCATTCGCATCCAGCCTCCTCGCACAAAGAGTTGCTCCTGGTGACAAAATTCTCAGAATTCTGACGTTTCTTTCTTCGAAATTTATCCTCACAGTTCAGAAAAATATCCTGATGAAGATGAAAGTGATTTGCGAAGCATCTCGGCCCTTAGGAGAGTCCCTAAGTTCAAACACCGTTAGAAGGAAGGAGGACTTTTAAGAGGCCAGAAATGAAAGGGATCGCAAAACTGAAACCTTTTTTTCCCCCATTTGCCAAATGTCTAAGTGTTGGCTGGTTTAAACATGCCGACCTGCTTATGTAGCTGAGACCCCAATGTTGCACTATCAATGTCTAAATTGGCTACTGCACAAGTAGGCCAATGACTTACAATTTATTAATTACATAAAATATTATTCACAAATACACCATGACTGAATAAAGACACAATGCCTCCCTTTCTCAGAGTTGCTCTGAGAAGTTCCCTAAATCCCTCCAAAGCAAGACCTCCTTGCTAGAAATGTTTGGGCAGTTTTTTTCCTGAGAGTATTCCCAGAATGTTTGCCGATGCGGCCCCCTTAAAACAGCGCTTGTGATTTCACAGTGGTACAATCTTGAGCTTTTGCAGGTCCGTTGGGAATGCATGTCAAAGTTGGAGTTCGCAAGGGCGATCAGTGGGAATGGGAGGCTGTTGCTCTATTTGGACAGATAGGTTGAAAACAGACGGCTGTAGAGATGCTCACTTTGGATTAGTCACATACGCAACTTGATGAACAATTGCATGCAGGATTGTATTGTTGGAGGGGGTTCTGTGGCGTTGCTATCAACATCGGTTTAGCTGGCAGATGCAGTCGTGACCGAGATGGATAGCCTCACAAAGACTCCTGCAGGCTTACCTTGCGAGGAGGACAAAAGTGTCGACATAATGGAGAGATTAAAAAGGGCCGTTAGGAGACACAACAGCAGGATTTAAGGTATCGTCTGTAGACACAGAACTGCCAGCCCTGCAGGCTTTGAAACGCGTGTTACGGCACAGCGTGCTCCTGCACAGCGTGCTCCTGCAGATGATCCGGACTCGGAAAGAGTCAGCATCTTGTGACTCTTCCCCTGGTAGGACAGATGCAGTAGTGTGGATGCTTCTCGTCTGATCTGATTAGACGTCTGTGAATGGAGAAGGAAGACTTCTGAGAATGTACTTTTAATATCAATTTCTCCTTTCTTTCACTTATTCACTTAATCTATATTGAACTAAAATGTGCAAAGTCACTGCGAAGCATTACAGATCAGATTTCTCAGTTGCTTTAAGGTGTGTGTGTGTGTGTGTGTGTGTGTGTGTGTGTGTGTGTGTGTGTGTGTGTGACCAAAAAATAGTGATTTATTTAGGACATTTCTAGAGAACTACAAAGACAAACTCCAGAAATTAACAAGGAAAAAGCAAAGATTGAGTGAAGCTTCCAAAACGATGGTCTTGCGGCCCCCATCTTTGGAACCACTTGGACCTCTCTTTTGCCCCACTGTTGAAAAATGTGTTTGTCCTTCATTATACAACTCACAGCTTTTGTGGGTTGATTTGTTCGGTACTGGAATACACACATTTCGTCATGTATTTAAAAGCACTTCTGATCCGGCGTGAGCTTAAAGGGATAGTTGGAATTATTTGAAGTGGGGTTGCGTGAGGTACTTGTCCATTGTCGGTGTATACCTGTAATACACTGACTATGAATAAGTATCCCATAACCCCACTTCAGAAAAATCCGAGCTATCCTTTTAACCTTTCACACTCTGCTCCAGGGAAGTGGCCGTAAAATCGCATAAACAGATCGCTTGGCCGCGTATTAAAGGCCGGTGATTCACCAGAGCCACAGTGCAAGAGCGAGTTTGTCCTCTTCCCCCAGAGTGATCACCTATTTGTCACTGTTCACGTTCACCCCAAGGCTGACACGAACTCCTGCTGCAATTACCAAGGCGATTCAGAAAGCGTAATCTGCTGACGCTCTCTGCGCTGTAATAGGTAATTTTAATCACCTCGATTTCCAAAAAGCCCTTGAGCCGTTTGCACCGGCTGTCACTCGTCCTGCATGCCATTATGAGACAGTCCCGGGATCCCTTACGAGTCCGCCAAGGGAACTTAAGTGGCCCGTCGAACCGACGCTGTGCCTTTCTCCAAGGAGTTTGTCACCCAAATAATGACGAGGCTATGCATCTCCTATGAGGGAAAACTAGAAAGGTGGTGAGTTAATGCATTATCTAAAAAAAACTTTGCCTGCTAGCAACATATTTACAGTAGGTCTGTTTGACGAAGAAGAACATTCCCACAAGAAGGGGAACAACATCACAGTACGCAGGTTTTGCTGTCCAGCTGTGACGATGCTGTCATCATCCATTAAGAGCGTCAGCAAGGCAGAACTGAGCGAGACGAGATGCTTGTTGTGAGGACAACTAGTGCCATTCTCTATTGTCCCCGTCAGCTGAGTTTTCTGGTTCTCCTCTGGGCACAACAGTAGAAGCCCTCAACTTCACTATAACCACTCAAATTAAGCTACTTGTTGTTGTTTTGTGCTGCGATACTTTTAGTGCATTTAGGTGTGGTCAGCTTTGGTTATTTATTATTGCGAGCAGGGTTAATAATCTTAGTTTGTATTGCCACGTTGGCACCAGTTTTATTTGATCATCAGCGAGGATTGTGTTTCTCCTAACGGGAAAGGGTGAAGCTGAAGCTGAAATAACTTCGGTGCAAATAAATCAATACCAGTTAGCTTGGATACATTACTAGTATGTCGATTTTAAGTCTTGGTTCATATTGAGGTGTTTTGCCAATAATTAGTCACGAGTGTGTCTGAACTACATTTAAAGCGATCTGATCTCGCACCCAGGCAACAAATAACCAACGCACCGGGCCCTCCACTATCTCCAATGTGAATCCATCCGCTTCATAATTAGACGCTCCGAGCAACGGACGTAGTACTAAAGAAGTGACCGTAGCTTAAGTTAAGTACCAAGCCATGTTAGCCGTGACCGCGTCACAAGATTAACCACGAATGCACCTTCCGCCACAAGACACTCGGCCAGTGTCTGCAGAGTTGTTGCTAAAAGGACAGACAGCTCACTGACCTTCAATGAGTTCATAGTCTCATGGTGTGTGATGGTTAGTCATGCGGATGGATTTGAGGAAAAGCTGTCTTTTTATTTCAGTGCAAGTAGCAATACTGTAATTAAAAGTATTAATTCAGAATTAAATGTTCTGCATTCAAAATCTTACTGTATTTTTAGGTGTAAATGAAGTATTATCAGTTACATGTATTTAAGTATCAGAAGGATATGTTTTCATGTGAGAGTGTACCATTTCTGTTATACACTAATTTTATTAGATTATTATTATTATTAGCGACGCTATTAGGTTGATTTAGGGCCCTTTCACACCAGACTTTTAAAAGCGCAGTCGCCTCTAAAACGCCTTGGCAAAAACTCGCCGGGCAAAACAGCCCGGTGCGCCTGTGGAGCGGGCCTGCGTGCGCAACCAGGCGATACACACTGACATTGATGAGCTGTGCGACTCCGCGCAAGGCGCTTAAAAGCTGAGAATATTTCAACAATTAGGCGCGCCGAAAAAACGCTAGAAAAACGTTTGGAAATAGGAAAACGGAAAATTACCCATTTTCCGTTTTTTGTTTTGATAATAGAAAACGAAAAACGACCCGTTATCTGATTTTCTTTGATGTGCTTAAACATGGACATCGAAAATTAAAATACTGCGTGGAAATCTTCTTTCTCAATTTTGCCTAGGTTTTTGTGTTGTGACCCGGAAGCTATCAGTAGTTGGCGGTGTTGGAGTCAGACATCCCTGGGTACATC